>JAGXCT010035920.1:9966-41552 GCA_022495035.1 Philopotamus ludificatus | reverse complement strand
CGCAACACGTATTATTACGTTACCCGACGTCCACCACCAGAGAGTAAAAAACGTAGTACTACGTGTCCCGCATTTGAGCACCAGACTAAAAAAACGTAGTACTACGTCTCCCGACAACAATGTGTTAATTAATAGTAAAAGTTCCATAATACCTTGCAAAACAATATTTTCAAAAAAATTTTCAATAATTCGTATTCCCCTCGGCCCGGTTAACCTTTTTGGGTTTAATATAACATAAGGATTTTTGACTCTTGTCGTCTTTTCTTTTGTTGGATCCACACGTCTTGGCGCTTCTTCTTCCGCTAGAAATAATTAATACAGTAAATGAGAAAAATGTTATAGAAGATGTTTATCATTCAGCTTATGATTTATGTCCAATTATTCTAATCAAACAACCAGATTTTACATTATAATGCAATAATGCATCTTACAGAAAATACCAATACCAATAGCATACGTATCAACACAGAAAACAATTATATTACATTTACATATAATTGAATTAAAATCAAACCTTCACTGTGTTCGCCATCATTGTCATCATTATCAGGATCATTGTATTGGGGTTCCTCGACGACTTGTTCCAAGTCAGCTTCATCCACATCATCCACATCGCGACTATACAAATCCTCTAACATCGCCATGGTTGACGGCGACCCAACGCTATTCGCGGCAAAATATAGCTAGTGTTGCCAGCCTAAAAATACGTGCTGTCATGTTGGGTTAAATCAAATCTTTTATTTAAATTATTAATACACCTTGGCCTCGTATAACATGGTCATATGGTTCCATAAAAACGTCGTGTAATACAAAACCGTGTTATACGAAGTTTGAAGTGCATACAAAAATATTTTTTGGGTCCCAAAATATATAAATAAGTTTGTTAATATACTTTATTTTTTTAATAAACAATTTACATAATATTCATTTACATGTTTGAACATACTTGAATAACATATTTATAATAGATGCATTCTTCATAGCTATCACTAATAATTCTATATGTTCGATTCTTTTTCGAGATCATTTATGAATGTTTATAATTTCGGCGAATTCTGAAGCCAATTTTTTGGAAGATTCAATGTCATCTGACGCAATTTTTCCTTGAATTATATATTATGTAATGGGAATTGCTTCTCAAAAGTTTCAACCAACATCTCTTCTGAATAATGTTTATATCTATAGGTATGTTTTTGTCATTGCAAACTTCTATCCATATCATAAAAGCCCTTTCCATCTTTTCAATTATTTTTTATTAATAGACGATATTTTTTAAATCGTGTTGTACAAAAAAAATGCCAATAATCATCAACCGTATTATATCAAAAACGTGCTGTATAAACTTATGTTATATGAGTTCAAGGTATATTTGTTGCTTTATATGGTATATATTATTTAAAAAAATATTTTAATAATGATTTTATATACTTTATTGAGGAGTAAAGTATCCCCATAAAATGGGCCAAATATCAATATAGAGTTGGCAGCAATGTTGGAGTTAGTCCGCTGTCAGAGTGACAGTAAACAGGATGCCTGACGCACCGTTGCCTGCGGACGAGACGCCACCGCCGGGCGTGGCCCCGCGCGAGCTGACGCAGACTGATCAGTTGAACCGTCGCTTGTTATCGTCGCTGCTGGAGCGTATGAACCAAGGCCAGGACTCGAATATACAGCGCATGATGTCCAATGAGGAGAACGGGTCAGATCCTGACGACTGGGATGCGACGCCAGAAAACAATACCTCAACGAAATGAATACATACAACCAAATTAATGATTCATTGTTATTGTTCATTATTCATTCCTTTGTATCCGATATATTATATGTGTAATAAATATGTAAAATAAATATTTTTAATACAGTATTTTCATTAACCATTAGACTTTTATTATTGCCTCGTCAATATTGTATTAATAAATATAAATAATATATTAGGAATGTGTATTTATTTCAATTATATTTTAAAAACTATTAATCAAATGTGAATATGATTTAAAATGACACATTCCTGAACTCTGCTCTACAACAGTCGTATAGAATAATTACTCACGTCATGGTCGTTATATCACAACCCATCGCTTGTAGGTAACAAACAATCTGTTATGGTAATGTATGTTAAACCAAGGCGGAGCTAAGTTTAGTTCCCAAATAGTTTATCATTCTAGTCAAATCTAGAATTCTTTATGACATTGTCCAGGGTGTTATTGGGATCTATATAACCTACCATCCTCAATACTTTAAAATCTTTATCCATTGTAAAACAAAAAAAAAATGAGATTGAAAAACATTAATTAAATTACAATTCCGATCATACAAAGACTGTTTCATTACCAGGTTCGCTAACGTTCAAAGCAGTTACCTGTTTCAATATTATTTTATGAGTAGAACAAGAGATGTAGTAATAGTTGTTTAATAATTATATAGTAAAATTAGGGCGAATAAATGAAAAGCGATTTCTTTATTGTAATTATGGTTTTACATTTGAAATATAATTATATTTTTTGATAATTTTAATTAAAAAAATAAATTAGAATTTTTATATTCAAATATTAATCAATATTAATTTTGTCAACTTCAAAGTTACCAGCAAATGCAATTAAATGTTCCCCGTGTTAGATTTAGGATTGTATCGATAAGGTAAATTAGAGTCAGTAGATTTTGAGATTTGTATAGAGACTTAGATTTCAATTTGATATATATATATAGTTTTCTTTTATTTTTTTCAATATAGAGTATTCCATAAACATAAGCGGGGAACTGCAAGGCGGTAAAAAAACTGATTTCCAACATTACCCTAATCTCTCTGTTCCCAAAATTGCTTACTCTCTAATGTCCAAAATATATCAGATCGCGAGAAAGGATCCAAGTTACAAATTAACATAAAGCCGCAGACTGAACAAAGACGTGCGCATAAGAATTATCAATAGACCCCCAAAGTTAAGAATTGATAAATTCTTCAACAATGACATTTAAAAAAACGGATTATTCTATGAATAAAAATGGTTATTCATGATATTTATTAGAAAAATCCAAAATATCTAAAAGATTTTTTTAAAACGCCTTCTAACGTCTAAAAAATATTTTTATTAGTCGAAATTTATTAAAAAAAATATTTTGATCGTTGTATTTTAGAATGGATCCTAAAACTTTTGATATATTCGGTTGCGGAATAAGAAGCGCATTTCAATTTGAATAAACATCTGTTGAAGATCAACAGAGTTGGTTGAAACGATTGACAAGTGTTATTATTTTCAGAATTATCATTCAAAGACAAAAAGAACTCTCCCAAATATTATTCTTTTGCTTCAAACTGAAACCACCTGAAAGTAGTAAAAAGCATATAGCGTGTTATCCCTTTAGAAAAATTATAAGTAGGATTGCCAACATTTTCACCGACAATTCCGGAATATATTGCTCAAAACTAAAATTCTCACTCAGAAACAACTTAACATCACATGGTATTTTTTCTACAAAAAAATATGTATAATGTACTAACTTCAATTTAGCACGATTGGCACGTCTAGTTTTGAAAATCCATTCAGAAACACGACTTTTAAGGGTAGAGAACGTAGATTGTATTGTTTTGGTCAATCATAAAAAAAATCATTAACATAGATTTTTATTAAATTCTGAAATAAAGTATGTGTCTAAAAATGAAGGTTACTTTAAAGGTCACAAACCCTGAGATGTTTAAACATCCCCATATTATTACAGGCGTTGGAAGCTTTACCATTCAATGTAATAAATACATTTCGTATAAAATGTATGGTATTTCCTTTTTATTAAAAATTACAAATAAAATAAGTTCCATGACTTTTCAGTGACCTTTTAATAAAAAAAAATCAATTTTTCAGAGTAATCATCAAAACTTTTTCTGAGACCTGCAATTTCCACGGATGGTTATTAAGAAATGTATAAAAAACGTGCAAAACGTAAAAACACAAGGAAATAACAGATTTCCTATTAATAAGAAATTCAACAACACAGAACAGTAATAACAAACAAAAAGTTTCATTAGATATGTCGTTAGTATTATTTGTTTCTTAGTTAAAATACGTTTCACATTAGACGTGTTGTTACTAATCTTTTTTTTTTAAATTAAAATACATCTGTGTGTATATTTAATGTTCAAATTTTGTATAATTTATTTATTCGGTTGTCTTTTTTTACACGATTTTCTATACCATTATGTTATTCAATTTAAAATAACACGGTTCTTAAATTTAAGTCAAAAACTCTTTCAATTCTTTCAAGCTAAAATTTGCTGAGCACAGTTTTAGAAATTTTGGAAAAAAAAATTAAATTACATTCTTATGATAATAAAATCCATATTTAAGATTATATTCGATTTTCATATTATTATGAATTAGAAAAAGAGTATTGTTATTTTTATATTATAAAATATAGATAATTGTCTTAAAATAATGAATTATTACAAAACCTCATATAGCTAATATAATTAATCTAATATGTATGCGTGAAGATATTGTGAATAAATTAAAACATTTTCCGCCCCAATTCAAGTAGCCAATGGGAGTAACAGTAGCAAAGCCTTCACGCTACGATTGGTCGACAGTGTCTCTGTTCTGACTGGATGCTCGGCAACAAATTGGTAACTTGTATCTTCTACGGACTTGCGCATTACGAGACCGGGACAAGACAACGCGTACTTATGCGTATGGAATAAGCATCTCTTGCATAACCGCAATGTCAGTGAGGAATGTAAAAAAAGGAAAAATAAATATTACAATATTTATTTTAGAAGTTTATTCAATTTAATGGCACCGTAAGTTTTTTCGTTTTATTATATATTAATACAACAATAATTAAAAGGAAAAAATGTATTTTATTAAATAAAATAGTTTCCATTGTTAAATATGACCGATTAAAAATTATTATTATTTTAAATTTTTACGACTCATTTAAAAATATTCAAAATGATTGACAAAAAAGTGGAAAATGGAGTGGCAGAATTTTTGGCTAAAAACAACACCGTTATAACAACTCAGTCTCCTAATTCATCGGACAGCCTCCTGCAACCTTTTCCTATTTCCAAAGAGGAAAAAGTCATAAAAGAACGACGTTTCGCCAATATTAATGGGGACAAAAACAGAATCAAAGAAAGAACTAGATGTCATACCGTCATTTCGAGGAATAGAAAAGGGCTGGGCTGTTGATGATGATGATGGTGATGATATAACTTCGAAGAATGGATTCGTAAAGATGATTAATTTATGTAAAAAAAAGAACCTTACTTATTCTTTAACTTTCTGTATCGAGTTGTTCTATACAATAAATAAATAAATTCATTAATTAGTTTAGTTTATAAATTATATTGAAGTAATATGAATAAAAATGAATATAAAGTGTACTTTCATATAGCGCTCCCCGCTATAGATCGGCGTGTACAACAGTCCCTTCTATAGAGCTCACTTCTAGAGCGCCGTTTTATACAAAATACAAAATTTCCGAAGTCAAATTATATATTTCGTAAATATGTAATACATTGCCATAGGAAATAAAGGGCAATGCCTTTTGTTTGACAACAAAATATAACAAGCGTAAAACAAGTTAAAACTTGTATTAATTCCGCTCTATTTGATATTGAGAATCTTTTTTGAAAAGACTAATACTTAATAATGGCTCTTTTTATGGACGCAGAATTAGCAACGTTCCATCAAGCTGTGTTAAAGCCGGATTAGAGAATTTTTGCAATTGAAGCAACGAAGGAAATAAACCAACTTAAAGACAATTTGGCTTTGATACAAAGTATGTACTATGTTTTTTCCCCATACTGTTTGTAATTTCAAGGGCAAAATTCCAAAAAAATGGCTGCTGAGTTCTATAAAATAACCAGAGAATATTTGGAGCAGTGGACTGCGCTCTTTGAAGAATTAAGAATATTTGAAAGGGAGAATTTTACTCAATTTAACGAATTGATTCCAAAAGTATTTATTAATTCTAAACAAGACACAAAAATATTTGATGAGTATTTACTTATTTCCAAATACATTGGAAATGTTTAAACCGAAAATCGTTGGTTAGAATTGTTCAAACAATTTCCTACCAATAATTTGAAACATACGAACTTTTGCATAATTTTTAAAATATATTTCATGTCTGTCAAAACTATTAAAAAATATGCGTATTCTTGAATACACATACATAATCTTTAGGTAAAAGAACTACAAATTAGTACGTCCCGTTTTGAGGGAAAAAATAAATGATAACGTGTCCAACTCTAAAATTTGCAGCCATAAGGGTAAAGAAACCTGTTTTTTAAAACAAAATGAAGAAACTTGGATGAAAAAGTATAATTTATTCAGATTATCATTAATATATATCTATGCAGACATTAAAGTTGAAAAAAATACGGATTTTAGAAGATTGAAAAAAGGCTTCGAGGGATATTTGGTATTTAAATTTAATAAATATTATTTTGACGTATTAAAAATTTGTTAAATATATTCAAGAATGTTGTGTTTAACCAAGGAGAATACATTGTATCCAATAATAAGAAAAAAATACAATATATTTGAAACACATTTTTTTTAAATAAAAAAATAATTAGTGAGGTGAGGTAAAATTACTAAATAATGTTAACAATAATAAAATAAGTGGCAAGCGGTACGTGGCTTAAAGAAGCTGCGACTCAGTATGACTGCACCGAGTCGCAGCGCGATACGGCGCTTACCAGCGAACCCCCCCTCCCCCGCATGCCGCCACCGGCCAAAATTTGTGCAATATCACAATGTCGTCACTATACATAACTTCAAGACACATAAAAAGAGAGAATTATGATGAGTTTATTGTTTTTCATACCTCTGTTTCACAATAATTACTTCTCAATGCTCAATTCTCAAGTGTTAAGGAGGAATAAATTTTTTATTGGTTATCTTCACGAAATAATTTACTTTTCGTACTAGATTGCTTACAAGTCTATTGTAATATAACTGTAATTTTCAATAAGGTTGATTTTCGTAATGCTAATTTAAATTTATTATATTTATCATAATTTATTATTAAATAATCGCTTACAGTCAGCCCTCCTATAACCTTTCTTCTAAATCGCTGCTTTTTACAAAAAATCCTTGTCAACCAAAGAGCATTGACCTTTATTTAATAGAAAACAGCGATTTTCAGGAAACGCTATAAGAGGGTTGACTGTATTTTATTTATTACTATTATTTATTATTTTTGCTTATCTGAATTGATTAACGTGTGCCAAAATATTTTTATACTAATGCAAACGTAAACCATTAAAATCTCACAACTAGAATTATGCCACTTTTAAAAATGATGTCGTTTATATTTATTGAAATTGTGGGGATTTACGCTCCGAAGTATAGAAAGATCTGATTCCATAGATTTATTCTATGACGTTAGTATTTATTTTGCACTTTCAAATACATACATAAAAAGAAAAAATGAACGGTGCAGAGAATAGCAATCGCATCAGTTTACTATTCGTCGAAGTGGAGACGTCGATCTGCTCGTTTCTGCTTTCGATTTCACTGACTACCTCAGTCGGGTTGTTGTAAAGATTCTATGGCGAATGTGCCAATGATGTCCGATTTTTCTGTCTTTACGGCGAAGATCACTAGCTTCAGCGGCGTAAAGTCGTTACGTAAAACTGCAGCACTAGCACGAGCGAAGTCTGCGAATTGCGGCCATAGCGCGAACGAAGTCAGTGCTTTGCGCCTCGGTCTCAAGACGTGGTCGAGGCATTGGTAGCGTCCAATAATTCTGGCGTCAAGGTTCTTCGACATTGTTATCATTGCCGTCGATACAAGGTTGTCGACTATTTCCGCTATTTATTGTCTTCATCTAGTTGCGACAGCTTTCCGTTATCTCGTCGATGTTGCAAATTGCATTATATTGCGCATTCATTTTGAGACAAAAGGGGATGCACTTAGTCAAATGCATTACTAGAAATTTGTTCAAGCAGGTATAAACTTTTTAAAGGTATTATCTGTTTTTTGAATCTGAAGCATGACCGAAGTAAATATTTAAGAAATTAAAAATACGTAAGTACCAATTTTATTAATCATCAAATTTAATTTTGCCAAAAGAGTATCATGGTTTTTTTCTTGTATTACATATCTATTAAATAAAAAACATGCCGAAAAAATCGAATGTAAGTCAGTAAAATCAAAGTTAAATATGAATCATAAGCCCGATGAAATAAATTATTATTTAAATGTGTGCGAATATCGGCTCTCAGTTCATTTTGCCGACTTACACTATGACAATTGCGTTGTTCGAATTGTGCCAGATGCGATTCAATAGGCCGCCACCAATAGAGGAATCCTGGAATTCCTGAACATGACCCCCCCTCCCACGGACCCGCCGTCACCCCCCTACAGTCCCCAGGACCGGGACGCCAGGAATTTCATTAAATTTGAATTAAACACATTCGCCACCCTGCAGACAACACCCGGTCCTCCCCCGCTCTCTACTGCAATACTGTCAAAATTGATGAAATATTAATCGGACCTACAAAATATAACGCAAAGACGTATCCCTAATATTACGTAAAAAAACATATAATTCGCAAAATCAACACATGTGTTTTTGAATAAAGTTTGCAAAACAAAGTAGTTGAAAAAACATTATATGGAATCGTATCGGATTTTATAAAAGTACGCACACGTCTATGCTATATACAACATAAAAGTAATTGATATTTAATACCGCGTTTATTTCTTTTCCGTTCATCGTTTGTATTATTATTTCCTTTTTACTTTTTTGTTTTTGGTAACTTGTCCATTATACCCGGCTTTTGTACGGACTCTTTTGTGGAAAGAAAGAAAATAAAAACAGGGGATGAAGCACAGGAGCCTTTGTTAATAAATACATGTTTATTTCTTTATGCCGAAATCGTTGCCATTATTATT
Organism: Philopotamus ludificatus; assembly: GCA_022495035.1. Lineage (NCBI taxonomy): Eukaryota > Metazoa > Arthropoda > Insecta > Trichoptera > Philopotamidae > Philopotamus > Philopotamus ludificatus. Next base: position 32,655 of record JAGXCT010035920.1, on the reverse strand, counting down.
AATCATTATGCGAAGTAATGTTTTTGTATTAAAAGTATTTATTTGGTATGTTTGTGTATTGGTGTTTGGATTCGATCCGCGTACGCTGTGGGAGTGGCCTACGCGAATTAATTCTGACCGGTGTATTGTACGCGGCGCGTAAAAATAAATATAAATAAAATGACAACACTATCTCGTGTACAAGTAAATAATTGTTGAAATTCGGGACGAGGTAGCGCGCGGACCAATGGGGCGCGGGGGCGTGCCCAGCCGGCCGCCCATTGGCTGCCCGTGGCCGCTCTGGCCACAATGTCTCGCCCTGTTAATATACAGTTTCACGTTTGCGAGAGCGAAACGGCGCTGTATCCGCAAACCCTCGGCGCGCTCTCCCCCTCTCGCTCGAACGTCGCAGCCACAGTTTTCCATCAGTCAGTTTGAAACGTTCCGTGGGATGTGCCACTGTTGTTACATGTGCCGTTCGACGAACACTGTTGTTACCTGTTAACATACACACGACCACCGTCCGATTTAACATAGTGATTATAACAGTGATATAATTTATTTCAAGAATTTTTTCGGACGGATGGAGATGTCACTGCCGAACGGGGTGGACATGTCTCAGCTGGTGGCGCAGCACCCGGTGCTGGGCGCTCTGCCGCCGGCCTTCTTCCTGCGGGCCTCTGAGCGATATCAGGTGCTCCCAACCACAGTCTACCAACCACCCGCGGTTTGCTTGCACTATACTATCTTAAAATCAAATAATCATATCATCCGCACGATTTTTTTTTATCTCAATACTTAAAAAAGAAATCAAAAAATAATAAATAATTAAGATAATAATTAAAAAAGAATTTAACTTATTTTTTTTGTATTTTTTTGTTTCAATAGCGTACACCAAAATGTGCCCGCTGTCGAAATCACGGAGTCGTATCGGCACTAAAAGGACACAAACGGTATTGCAGATGGAGGGATTGCGTATGTGCAAAGTGCACTTTGATTGCCGAAAGACAACGTGTTATGGCTGCGCAGGTATTGATTGACTTATTTATTAATATACTCATGTTCTGTATTAACAAATATCAAAATCAATAATTGAGCATCTACAACAAGTATTCTGTTATATTAATTTTCGTTATCTCAATATAAAAGGTTAAGATTGTATTTTTTTATATATATTTTTTGCTATAAATATATTGTTTGCGGTCGAACGGAGAGGAATATGCAGAATATAAATAAAGCAATTGAATTAGAATTAAGGAAAGTTAATGTTTTTCCATTAGAAGATATTGTTTATTGTTAGTTTATGAATTCTCAGGTGGCTTTGCGACGACAGCAAGCTCAAGAGGAGAGCGAGGCTCGCGAGCTGGGGTTGCTGTATGCGGGGCCGCGGCCCGGACAGGGGCCTCCTTCTGGACCTCAGCCCAACAACGAAGGCGCTCAGCGACGCCACTACAAAGACGACGACTCTCCAAGTAATTATTTTAAATTTTAAACAACAAAAAAAATATATTAAATATTTGACAACATCTGCAAACCTCAATACATCGTTTATTTATATTATATTCATATTAAAATATTTTTATTCTATGATCATTAAAGAAGAAGTATATTAACACTTATACCTAACTAAAAATTATACGAGATTTGATCAAAAACGAACCTGATTTTTGGTTTTTCTCAAAAAATCTTAATTAATTTCATGTGCTCTAAATCTGGAACGCAATTTTCAGTATGGCGCTTAGCGATCCAGTTTCTATCTCTTCTGTTTTGACAAAAAATCATAACGAAAGTAAAAAATTGTGAGATTTTTTGTGATAAATTTTGATATTTTTTTTACTTTAATTTGTTTTATCTTAAAAGATTGTTATACATTTTTTTTAACCGCCAGGTGATTTCTCTCCGCATATGTTAATCATATACACATATTTTTTAATAGGCTACATTAGCATTGTTTGCATAATTTGTATGAATATATCGTTTTACTGGTACGTGTGTATATATATTTTAAAATACATATAAACGAGATAAATATTTGCTCACTATTAAGTGACATTTTGTCCTCGGTTAGTTACAAAACATTTTCGGTTTTCTATTGGATTTTTTTCTAGGCGCCCAGTGTTTGCTTAAAATATCTTTATGGACAATCCAAACAGACCCACTCTCATACTGTCGCCTAGCGCTAATGGATTTTACATATTGATTCACTTACTACCTATTAACAAAAACCTCAAGATGCTTTAGTGCTCAGAGATTATCAACTCGATAATTATCATATCCCAATTTAAAATAATAATACACTAGTTAAACCAAATATTTTAATTAATTATTAAAAAAAAATATCGTGGACGGCTTCGTTTTATCCACTCTTCTATGGAGGAGGTATGTTTAACAAGTAGCCAAGTTAAATAGGTGTAAAAAAAGCTTTGCGCTAAAACATTCACAAGTGGTTCTGCCACCACCGAGCTCTGCTACAAACTCTACGCCATAATTTTACGCGTAGACTTGCAATTTTGCCAAGGGGTGTGACTGCAATATGAATAATATAAATATTTAATTTTACGATACGTCATTAATTACACGATTCTCGGGTTTAAGCTGTCTTGCTTTAACACGGTTGCTGATTTTTCGAGTTATTTTAAGTAAATTTCGAAGTAAATTATACAATTTATATTATTTATCAACATTATAATTAAGTATTACATTATGACAATCAGCATAAATAGCTTTAGTGTAAAATTGATTGTAAAAAAAAAGTAATAAACACCAGGAATATGAAAAATGGGGCCGAAAACCTCGCGAAATTTTTTGACGCCTATTTTATTTTACGATATCACTACCACGAATTTTATTCTCAAGTAAGCAGTTCATTATTATTCATTGATTAAAACTTTCATCTTAATAAAATAGAACATAAACCCAAAAAAATATGAGATTATAAAGTAAAAATAGGCAAATTTTACATATTTGAATGTGTATGAGAAATATAAAAATAAATAAATGTCTAATAAATACTCATCCTAATCCAGATTTAAATCGCAGGAATTTTTTAATTCATTATATTTCAAAAAAGGTTTTCTCATAATAAAAAAAATTGAATCTGGTTCTTTTTCCAACTGTTAAAGGCCTTTCGTATTTTTCATAAAAAATATGTTTAGTCAAATCTTTGTGTGTTGAATGATCGACTACTTTACTTCTTCTCACGAGGACAAAAAAAGAGTTTAACCAACAATGACCAAAACCGTGTCGTCCGAAGTGAGTCTATTTATAATGAAACATAGATTATTTTTAAAAATTGATTTTTCTAAGAATAATATAATTATTCATGATATGCTTAATAATTTGGTCGATATTTTAATTTTTTTATTTAATCAATATAACGCGTAAATGACACGCGCACTCAGCGATGTCCTACCGCAGACTGAGCTCTCGTTTCACTCGCGCCCGGGACATCGCACCGGATGCTAGCGAGAAAAACATCGCTCCCCTGGCAACATGAGCGAATATTGTGGTTTTTATTTTTTTTCTGCAATTGTAGATAATAAAGGACAGTGATTATTTATAATATTTGTTCATTAGACATTTTTCAGATAAATACAAAATGTTTGTGACAAGTAGGATTTATATTAAAAGAGTTATTTGAGTTACACGGCTAGGTTTAATCTATTTAGACTATTTATCGAGCATCTCATTGTATTGGGAAATGAATATTGAACTATTATACTGATATTATTTATTTACTGAGTTTTAAACTGAGATTAGTTTAATATCATTTTAATACATAAAGGTGATGCTCTGCATTAATGCCTCTAAAGTATAAAAGATTAATGACTAATGAAAAAATAATAATGATTAATTAGTATCTTGTATTGATTATTAATTCAATTTAATAAATATTTGTCAGGCAACCCTGTTGAAATTTTCCAGTAGATTTCCCTGTTGCCAGTCTCGGCCCCATTTCCCGCCATACAATCTAACTTTTCCGATAATAATTGGTCTGCAACGGTAATTTTTCCGGACGCCCGGCCTCACGAGTGAAGGCTTTATTATGTACCCGGCATTTGTGCCCCTAGTAATTAGTGTTAATTTTGCCGCTTTAAGCTTTTAATTTGAGCTATAAATTTAATTTCCGTATTTACGTACCGAGGAAAAAAGTGGATGAAAGAAATGTTACCAAGCCGGATTAACTAGTGGTGTTTATTTTTGCAATTAAAAAAATTAAAGAAACTATGAATATATATATTTTCATATTATGTATCCGTAGCATTGAAATTCGATACTGTGCAAATTGAAAAAAATCACGTAAAAATTGCGCTGTAACCGAGAAAAATGTATTCCATATTTATTCAGTCGGATACGTGTCGGATTATTTATTCTGCGCTCAATGCCAATACATAAATTATAGAAAAACTCTCATTAAAATTCGAATCCTTGATTTTATTTTTCCTCATTCTATAAAATACAAATATTTCCAATTTTTTCTTGGCGTCAAATTATTATCCCGTGCAAATATGTGAGCAGTGTGACGCAAAGCTACAGTTTTCAGTTTCTCACAGTGCGGGTCCCGTTGGCGGCCTGTTTGCTCAGCTACTTTTAATGGATTCGCTTCATTAATTAACTAAGTCAACAAGAAGTGTTATTCTTGAAACATTGAAGATGGCCACGTCCGCACCGTGGACACACAGGTTCATTACGCCATGTCTGCCAACCGTGTACCAATATTGACAGTGGGTCGAATGTGGAAGCGAGTGGATGAAAAGGAAATCTTCTCAGGTCGACCGTTGGACGCTGAGGAAATTTAGGCGGATCGAATACCAAAATATTTATTATAAAATAAATTAATACGAAACGTATAGCTTTTATAACAATTTAATACTCTTGTATCAATCAATATAATTTAAACGTTTTTTTAAATAAAACTTTAAAATAGATATTACAAGAAATATTGTAAAAAAATTCTGGTCTCAAATAAAAATAACATGAAAAAGATTTTCCACGCTGCCCATATTATTGATTTATCTGCTTCTTAATAATATTTTGAAGAAGCAAGGTCTTGTAAATACGTAGAATATTTAAAAACCATCAAGTTCATTTCTTTAATCTTTTCACCACTCATTTTATAATAATTTAGTTCTGGTTTACACTTCTCGATAATTCTTGGCTTTGAAATTATGGATTTACTCAATAGCTATATATTGGCTATTCAATTTTGACGGTTAAAATATTTCTTTCCATTCTTTATAAGTAATAAAAATTAAACAGGGGTTCTTTTTGACTTTTATTATTTTATATTTATCTTTGGACGTAGTAACTTTGTTTTTTTTTTTGCTTAATACCGATATTAACACACAAGATTATGGATAAAACTATTTTTCAAAAGACGCATTTGTAATCTGTCCGCAAAGTTTTTATTAACTGATTTAAATTCATGAAAATAATACTAAAATCTTTCTACTCATCTATCTCTTTTCACTCTTCAACAGACTAACTTAAAAATGGTTTTTGTTCCATTGGTAGCGTTCAAGATATGAAAAAGATGTTTATATTTTCTGACATGTTCTTCGAAAAAATAATATAGCTATTTTATCTTTAACTCATTGCCTACGGGGTGATGGATTCCACGTATAAAGCGTTTTTGTGTATGTCCGGGGCGCGCATATCACATACTAGCCGATAGATATTAAGCGTTTGATCGGCTCTAACTTTAAAAAAGTTTTTTTTAATATTTTCTTATCAGTAGGATATTTAGAACTAGTTTTGTTTTGAGAATAAATTCTTACTGATGTCATATCGTAATTGTTCTCTTTTATTTATGACATTTCTGAACATTTGGAGCTATAAAAATACCTGTTGTGTATAATAAAAATTATATCCTATCCCAGTGATTCAACGGATAACGATCTTGAAAATTCACACACAAGCTTTCTATTTAAATATACATAATTCAACATCAATGCCATGTTTTTTAAAAAAAAACATTTTGTCCCGATCCCTGGTATAAGATATAATTATTTTTTACATTAACTATCCAGTATATATAATTTAAATGTGTAATGGAAAATTAATAGTTTTCTTTTCGGTTTTTCCAAAATTTAAATACAGATATATATTTGTAAATTGGAAGGAGAAAAGGTTTTTGTTGTGATTTTTTTTATAAAAATAAAGTATAGATTTATTATCTTAATATAATTTTTAAACAGTGATTAATCGGTTAGAAAATATTGTCATTAAAAAAATAAATGGAAAAGATCCCTTTTTACATGATTCTAAAAGTTAAGACACATTTGATGCACAAATTGATAAAAAAATTCAGAGATAGATATACTCATCTCTTTTTTTACACGATTTTGAATAACACGGTGCGGTAAAAATAATGAATACATATTTTTACTATACTTTTACATTAATTATTTGTTCTAAAACGATTGTCAGAAACAATTATAATTAATATTTTTAATTTCGGGTGTTATTGTGTCCCGATGTTTGAATAAACGGCATCGCATTACATATACTTTTTTACACGATTTTTTGTGGAACGTATTCACCGTGTAAAAAAAGAGTTGGGTGTACCTCGTAATCGGTTTTTACACAACATTACATACATTTGGTTTCAAGGTACTATTTAAATATGCATGTTGTTTATTTAATATTGCCAAGATCGTAGTTAAAAATTTTAATATTCAGATTTTTTCGCAGTCTGAAATATTATACAAAAAATATAATATTGCGCGAGGATTTTCTCATTCTCACTCCGACAATAAAGCCACAATTTCCACGGCCGTTTGAACAGCCATCGTAGTACGTGCCGAAATAAAATTGTTTTTATGGCGGCATCTCCTTTATGTGGAACACAATAACCGTTCGTCCTTAAACGATACTGTGGAATTTTTCATATGAAGTAATAAAAGCTCTATCGGCGACGTGTTGGATTCCACACATTGTTGTGGAGAATCACCCATAACCAAGTGGTAAGTGACTCTCTGTCTACCCTCCCTAGACCGTCCGGATGCGGAAGGTGCGGGAATGTCCCGCCATTATCCACGACCGAATGTGCGAATAAATAATACGGGCTTCGGTTTAGATTTTATTATTGGTTTTAATGATATTTTACGTTATCGATTCACATCGAATGCAATATTTTATTAAATATATCTCAGAGATATTTGTATGTGTTCATCTGCGTAGGTACAATTTAGACGTCAATGGTGCAGAATGCTTTTCTAATATGTGAAGGAATTTGACCTATATTCATCCACCCTATAAGAAACCTATATTATATTTTATCTACCCCCGTCTATTATTAAATCGTTCCCAATGGCGATGTGTGGGTCTGCGTATAAAAATATTTATTATTATTTTGTTTTATTTTTATTCAAGCTCCACTTCGCATTGAGCCGGAATTTTCAACGTCGCATTATGTTGTTCGTTCCCCTATATACACATTTGGTGGAAAATCTCAGTTTTTATTTCGGGCAATTAGCAAAAGCACTTTTTCACATACACTTTTTGCGCAATTCATTTAGGCAGGCTCTGTTTTTTTTTTGTTTATTTTTTTCTCTATATTTTTTGACCGCCCCCCTCCCTTTTTCCCGGCACAGCCCGTTCCCCGCCCTTTGTATGGGCGCCTGAAAGTAATTAATGTATGAAAAGTTCCTGGTCAAAGCCGCCAGGACTTGAACCTCAAAGCCATTTTGAAGCAAAGTTTTCATTTCGGCCGTAAAACGGAACTTTTATTTCGTTTTTATTCAAATGATCTGCTGAAAAATGCCGCTTTTGAAACTTATGCCTCATTTGAATTTTATTAACACACACTCAAATATACCAAATATTTCCTTGATAATATTATATTTAACATATAATATTAATATAATATTTTAAATGAGACACCAATTAAAAGAAAATTTAATTATTTTACTATCGTTCTTCCAAAATTGTACTTAATCGATAAAGCTTTTTTTAATTTAATAATATTTGAACATGGGTTCAATAATAATTGCTTCAAACTAAAAAAGGATATTTTAATATTTTTTCAAAATTATTTTTAATATTTATTACACATATTTGGTATAATAAGAATTTGATTTATTCTAACATTTAGACATTTTATAATATTAGTTGTACCATTGAACGAATATAATAGCATATTTAGAATAATTTTCTAGCATAATCTTGGATGCACAAAATTATTTAAATAGCTTTAAGTAGTTATTATATATGAGTTTGATTAAAAAAAATCGTTTTTTTAATGTTGTTATCTTTATTCTTTTATTATTATTAAATGTGTTGTCTTTAAAGTAGTTTCCATCAGATATAATATACTTGTGCAAGTATTTTTCACGGATTTTACAACGATTTTTTCATACTTCAAAGCACTTCTAGACCCTTATTTTAATTTGGCAATCACTTCCTTTATCAATTCTAACTATTTCTTAAATATTGACAGATGGTCTCTATTGTATTTTTTTTCATCTGGTAAATACGGTGGATACAAAAACCAACAATTCAAACCAACAAGCGAAATTAAAAAAAACATTTTTTTTAATAAATATTGTACGAGTTTTCACGTTGTTTAATTAACTTTTCATGATATCTGTCTCAAAAAAATTGCTACATTGTGATTTTAAATCTGTAAAATACGATAAACATCACTAGATTTCGCAAGTAGATGTAACACAGGAATATCCTATGTCTTTGATTCCATTTTAACCTTTTCCACTCTGTAAGCCAGGCGTATTGGCCCAAAAGATTCTTAGCAAAAAAAATTAACCACGTTTTTTCCTATTTATTTATTTAAAAACATGTCTTTTATTGAATAAGATATGTTATCAAACCCTATAGATCAGGGTTTCCCAAAGTGTGAGCCGCGGCTCCCCAGAAAGCCGCGGTGCACTTATAAGGGCGCCGCGAAATATTCAATTAAACAATTCGGCAAAATTTGTTGGAATTCCCAATTCTCGAAATTTTTGGGTTATCTTTTTGCGCTCGTTTTTCTTAAGAAAGTCAACCATTTTGAAAAAATCTCATGTATTAAGGGAGCCGCGGAAAAATCTGATGTTTTAAGGGAGCCGTAAGCCCAAAAAGATTGGGAACCTCTGCTATAGATGATTTTTATTCATATTTCCAATGAGAAAATCTTTTTAATATATCCGTAAAATACGATTAATGAGAGTAGAACGTAGATTCTATCAAAATATCCGGATTGGAAATTAATTTTTAAAAAAATCTTTAACGGATTTATGTAATGTTGTACTATTTCTAATATAAATGGGTTTATTAAAATGATTTACGTAGAATTTATTCAATGTCACATATTCTTAAGATGCATATGTATTTTAATCCATTTTCCTCTGTACTTAATAATTTAATATAAATAAATTTAATTCAAATGTTTTCGTATTTTTTAAGAAGGTTTCCAAATAAATTTCTAAAAAAATGTTCCTCGTTAAAAATCTTTATCGGAAACCCTCGCGCGATTTAATTAAAACTTTTTTTACCTCAAATTGTATGGTTTCAATAAAATTGATATAATAACCATGAATGTGAATAAGAGGAAAAAGGCCACACACTTGTGTGATATCGAGGATGTATAAATAAGGCGGAAAAAAAAGATCGGCACGAATGGGTGCTCGTGTTTCGAGTGCCCACGTATCCATTAAATAACGATGAAACTTTTCGCATGGGCAAAATTTTCTACATTTATTTTTTATTTCGCTCTCAACGCGAAATAGATTGTATGGGCGAAGGTATCGAGAGTGCGGATAATGGGCGCGGCGATCGTTATGCCAGCCAGGTAAGGGCTGGGGGCTCAGCCGCGGCCGCCTGTCTCCCCGTTGTGCTCCCACAATATCGGTACAATATCCATACAATTCTATTCGACAATATCAACTACACATCCCACTCACATTTGGAAATTGGAATCGTTTATATTTCGAGTGTCCACTCCACATCTCTCCCGTGTCCCTGGTCCCTCTCACTCGCTCCCAACCCCCTGCGTCTCTCTCTTGCTCGCTCTGAATCTGCACCATATACACAGGAATACTGTGAATACTGGGACGAAGGGGTTTCGCCTGGTACGCGCCGCGAAAGGGTTAATATATATGCAAACCGGATGAATGTTTCCGACGTACATATGCGAATATATTTATTTTATTTAACTGTAAGGATTGAAAAAAATATATAATTTAATATAAAGCTTTTACCCCATTGGTTAAACCCATCGCTTTTCATAACCTCAACGGGTCTATAGATATTTTTGCAAATTCTACAGTTTTCAGTTTAAAATTAAATTTTTGTCCAATTCCCATTTATTCAAATCCTTATTTTATTCTACTATTCTCATGTTGAACTATTTTATTTTCACAGTTTTTTATAGTTTGTGTTTACTTATAAATTTTAATCCACTACTATTGGTATTTCATTATTTTCTCACTCGTCCCTTACATTGATTTATTCTACTATTACGCACAATTGAAACATTCAACGTACGGTTATTTAAAACATCTAAAGGTAATTATCTATACATATTTATTTGAAAACTATAAAGAAACCTTTTGATAATTGCAGATAAATCTGAATCTAAGAATGTCTCACTCATTATATATTAATTTATTATTATTGATATTGACTTAATAAAATTGAGCCGAGTTTTAGATTAAACTAACTAATTTATTTAAAAAAATCATCTGATGACTGTACACACGAATTTAAATAATAAAGCTTAGATTTGATTCGCTATATCTTATATTCTTTCCATATTTTTTATATTAAATAGAATTTTTTTAATATTTGTCTTCCTCTAGTGATCTTTGTTTTTTCTTCATAAATTTAGGAATGTTTCTGATAATTCTTGATCTCTCAACCCGGTCCAGTTGTGAATGTTTCAGAACTACGACAGCTTCTTCTTTCTTTCGAACCACCTTTTACTTTCACTCCATGATTATATTTATAATAATAAATATCTGAAAAATATATGATATCTATGGATTTGCATAAAAATCTTGTTACTTATTTCACATTAGATGCGAGTTGAATTAATCAAAAATATTCTTCGCTAAGCCATGTATTAGTAAAATATATCTATTCCTTGATTTACACGCTAGATTACAGTAAATCATAGTGTTAATGGAAGCTTAGTTTCATAGAAAAATGCAATTCTTATTAGCTGATAAAAATATCACTTGTGTTTCTTCGTATCTAGCTACGCATTGTCTAGCTTCTAGTTGACATGGCAGTTTTTAGTTATTTAGTTTTTATTGTGGAAATGTTTTTTTGTCATTTTAAGTCTAAATTTTATGGTTTTCGCAGTAATCATTTTTTAAAATTCAATAACATTTGAAACGAAGGTCGCCGTATGAACCAAATATAATGTTCGTTCATTTTAATTCTTGTTCGTTAAAAATTTTGTCAAAATAACGACTGTGCTAAAGAGAAACCGTATAGATCAAAGAACGTGTAAAACGTGTAATGTATAGGTATTACCATCATAATTGTATCTAATAGATTACTAGATACTACGCGATCTCCAGTCCGTCTCAATCCTGATGTCAGGACTGTGATGGTTGTCCTCCAAATGCACGGGGTCCCTGAGAGACCCCCTTCGAACGACGCGGTTGTTTTTGAGTCGCCGTGACGGATGGGTGTTACTATTTTAAATATTTAAATGCTTTCATAATAAAGAAAGCAGAGACGCCAATGAACATAAAAATCGTAAAATTTATTGGTGCTGATTGCTCTGTCATTTATTCAAAAATGATAAATATATACTATGGATTTGAGAAATATTTATTCCAGTAATTTAAAAATTGACAGATTCGCCCATTTATGAAAGAATGGATATATTTTTATTATCTTGTATGCGATTTTAGTCATCGAAATATAAATATTTTTTAATTAAATTATTTTATTTAGAAAAATCAACCGTGAAACATCATTGAATATGTAAAATTTACCATTTTTGGTATCTATACATATACGAACAAACAAGTACCTACCATAATTGCTTCAGCATTCACAACCACATCCACTTGACTATCCCCCATTCGCAAAACGCACATTATATCCGATGTCCAAACAACAAGTTTTCATGTAGTGATGTCCGTTCATTTATATTGAAGTGTTTATTCGTGGTCATGAAATCACCATTGCCTAAATGATACACGCATAATATTTAAAAAAATATATATTTCTTCAGTTTCTTTATCTTTTTTTCCATTTCGCATCAGGTAAGTTACCAAGTGGTCCGCATAGAAAGTTATGTTAGCCGGGAGACGGAGCTGGGCTGACCCAAAAGGTCGGGGATACTGACTGCTCTGTAGGAGGATTCAACAAAAGCACCCCCCTCGGCCAAAGCTAAACCAACTTGTGGCCGTTGAAGTGAGCGGATAGTTTAATACAAGCACGTGTCCAATTTGGGTGGAAACCGTAGACCACCATAAGAGGCTTTAAAAACATTTTAATGGTGTGCTAGAGCGAATACCATCACGATGTCGTAGATATGTATAATTTTGTTGAGGTATCTTCCATTGAATGGGGCTCGGTTAACTATCGACTTCATCGAGATAATCGATTTTAGCGCTAGCAATTAATCTCCAATTAGCGATATGGCAAATTTAATATTGAATATGTGTAGGTTCATTAATTGTCCTATTGAATTTTAAGTGGTTGCACGGGCAACGAGGGGAGAACCACAGGGATTTATTAATCAATTACAATGTGCGCGTCTAATCCGCGGATCACAATACTACACACGGCCGGGGTGTGCGCCAATTTTTTCCAATACCGAATTTTTGCACGTCTTATATACAATTATAGCGAGGGTGCAATATAAAGTCTCAGTTACAAAGTGAACTCATCGAGTCTTAACCCCCGGGATCATGACTCGACGGCAGGGGGTCATCTATTCAATTTGGCGAACATTTCGCCGGGTTCCTCCTGCGACGCCCATACAAATCACCCCCCGGGGTCACCCCATCACTTGATACGTCACTCGTGTATTTGGGTGCTTTTTTTTGGGCAGATTCAATTGATAGGATTTCGATCATTTTTATTATATTGTAAATGGGTCAATAAATTTGGACCAGTGGAATATAAACGGGAGGGTATTTATAATTTGCCGTTTAATATATTATAATTTTAAAATTTGAATCTCTGGCACAAAATTTTTTTGATATAACGAATCTTAAACATCAACGAAAAATGATCTCTGAGAAATTTACATTTTTAAATTTGATTTTAGATAATATTTAAATAATATATAATACACTACTTATACATTCTTGTAATACAGAAAAATGAATAAATAATATTATATATACTTATACTTTGCTTGCAAAATATTAGTTTCATAATTTTATGGCAAAATAGCCTTTGGCCAATTGATAAAAAATAAATTGAATGATCTAATTTATCAACTAACAGCTACTGATTTCATTGAAGAAGGTTTTACAATTTTCTAAGAGTATGGAACAGCAAAAATCATCTTTCACTTATGAATCCATCTAAAACAGTGGTTCTTAACCTTGTTGAAGCACTGAACCCCACCAGTTTCATATGCGCGTTCAACGAACCCTTATATCATACGTCGTATCATTTTTCATATTATCGTAAAATAAGTCGGGTGTGTGTTTTGACCTCCGCCGAACCCTGGAGACTGACCCACCGAACCCCTGGGGTTCGATCGAACCCAAGTTAAGAACCACTGATCTAAAACAAGCTTCAAATTCAAAACTAAAACGGGATCTGCTGATTTTTACATCAGAAGATCAAGAAATGTATATACAACTTCTGAAACAAAAACAAAAATTGGGTAAAAGATTATACTAATTATAAGATATTCAATAAGATAGGAAAATGATAACCAACTAAAAGCTTTATTAGATTTTTACACATTAGACGAGCCATTAGAGTAATTTTTACTAGTTCAAAATTAAATGAGTCTTACGAAGGGGTTCTATCAGAGACAATCAAACATTTTCAAGCTCAAATATTTCTTTTTAAATATATTATTCTAAGAACGAAAATGTTACGATGTCTGGTCGTAAACTGACACTTGAAGCAAGTGTCACTCGTATGATTCACTTGCATTCGGCACATCGTACCGGATGCGATCGAGAAAAAACATCGCGCACGGCAAAAGCAGCGAATATTTTTGTTTTTATTTTTTTTCGCAATTGCAGACAATAAAGGCCAATGATTATTCATAATATTTATTTTTTAAACTTTTTTAGATAAATACAATAAGTTTGTGATATGTAGGATTTATATTAAAAGATTTATTCGAGAAAAGTCAAAACTTGGGGTCCCAAATAGACTCCATCGGCATGGCTAGGTTGATGATTAACCGAGAATCTAACTAAAAAAGGGGTTTCTGTACGTCATTATTGAATTTAAGAATTGTCCTGATTTATATCCATTTCTTAAATTTTTATTAACCGATCTGTCGAACCAAAATTTATACCAGTACACAGTTAGCATTATTTATTTCGGTAATAGTCTTAGTGATCTTTATGGTAATCAAACCATCATTATAGTGTTATATCTATCTATATAACAGCTAGGTTAAGTAAAATAGATATAAAGGACAGTCGGTAAGCAATCTTGTTGGATCTCAAAAAAATTAAACTTTACAGAGAAATCAATAAACAATTATCATACTGTATCATATTTTTTCGAGATATACCAAGATTACTTTTCAGCGTCGATATGAATAATATATTGTATAATTTATTTATTGATACTTTACATGGTTTTCTATACCAGAATGTTGTTTTTTTTTTTTTTAAATAACACAGGTTTATTCCACGAATTTCTTCATTTTTTACACGGTATTTAGTGGAACGTATATACCGTATAAAAAAGTTTAATGTATATTATGTTATTAAAAAAATAATTATTTAAATACTATAAAATTTACATTTTCGGCAAATGTACAATTTTCCACATAAAGTTTTTAAATATTTAAATAACGCCAGAAAAATTAGAATAAATAAATATGTATATAAACATACATGTAGTGGCATATTATCAAGAATTTAATTAATTATCTGATGAATTTTATCAATTAATTCGTAAGATAATCATTTTTCAATTAAAATAATATTATCATTTTTAAATAAATAAAAAGAGATTAGGTAATCAAAAATTAGTAAATTCTTGAAAATGATTTATTTGTTTAAAGCAATTTGATTTTAATGAAAGTGGGTTATGTACATAAATTACATATATAACATTAATGTAGAAATTATTTCAAGTAGTTATACTTAGAATTGATCGATTTCTAAATTGCTCGGATAAATTCCGTTCAGATTATATGTAAGCCGTGGTGCCTGTACGATAATATTGAAGCTGAACACACTACACGACACAATGTTGACAATATATTCCATAGAAAATCGTTCTCACATAAAGTCAAAAATTGGAAAATTACACGGCGTCATGTTACTTAAAAGATCACCGGTCCACGGACAGAGTCTACAAACTACATACATACAACGCCATTAACTTTGTTTGCCGTTCTGTGCCGGAGCGGCTCTGCTTCCTTGTAACGTGAACTGAACACTCCTATCCAGCATCGGAGGTCTTTTATTGCCACCTAAGGTAGATAGACAGTGTCGTGTTATTTCTGATTCTTTTTATTACACTTCTGTCCTTTTTTGTTGAAAGTGTAGCACTTTGAGAGAGGGCAAACTGAGCCCACCCTCCTAAATATCGGATGACAACGATGATATATGAATATGACCTACAAAAAAAATGTTTATATATATTTCTTAAAATTTAAAGAAACTTTATATCTGTATAATATTTTTGCGTGTATGCAAATGGGGGAAGAAATTTTATTTTCTTTCGCAGTTCATAAATTCGATATGGATGGGGTGGATGTCTAAAGATTTCGGCAACACGATATTATACAACTTGATTAAATTTATTTATATTAAAAAAAAACGTATTTATTCAAAATATATCCAAATAAAATTGAATACTGCGAATATCTTGAATGAAAAAAAACTCGAGGGCTCGTATATTTTCATCAGTTGCGGATTAAAAGTTCACATAATAGTTTGACATTGTGTGCAAACAACAAAGGACCCTTCAGTTACTAAGGTATCGCTGTCACCTGTGTAATTTGATAATTTCTATATAGGCTCATTCCATTGTGATTATTCCTATGGTAGAATGAAACCTACTCTCTAATAGTCATTAGGATCATTGCATAGCAGAGGGTCGGTTTGTATAATTTGATTTGGATAATAGAGTCGAGTGAATGAATACGAATTCAAATGATATGACGCAATTTTGCGGGGGGAATAAAATATTTGCAATATTAATTCTTATTTTTTTTTAATAAACACATTTTTTAATTCTTAGAATTTCGTATTAACCGATCTCCACTGTGTACACAATATGTATATTCCAGTGTTGGCTAACAAAGCGTAGGTAACATGATACTTTTATTTGATTACAAAGCCGAATAAAAAGTGTATACAGTCTATTTTATGAGGGAGACGCCGAAAAAAATGCGAAATGAAATTCATACTCTCCCCGTCAGATGAAAAAAAAATATTTGGCATAATTGTTGTTCACTCAATTTGACACAATATAATTATTTGATACCTTATACTTTACGGGGGACCGGGTCTGTGTTTTGCATCACTGATTTTCGCCATTGTGCCGATTCGCTAATACGAGGAAACGGTGACCGCTTTGTCGACGACAATACAATAATGATGAACGAAAAAAATTGGCACAAATATCGCGTTACGGCTGCAGACACTTCGCGTAATTTAATTTGTAAATTTTATTTTACCTAAATAATAAATAAATATCTGATTACGCTTTTGAACGTTTTTCCATTTCCATATATATTAAATTTCCGTTTTGGTACATTTTATTTTGAATCGCAATAAATTAATTGTTTAATAAATATTTTTTTATTATATTTATATATATATATATTTGCAAATATTCCAGAGTCCGATCGCAAAACCGGGAATATGCAATAATTTAATGTACCCGTCACCGGCAAATGAATATCATGAATTATACGTGTCACAATCGTATTGTATCCGTTGTGTCATGGCGGCGCTTCATTATTGTGTGCAGTGTTAATTTTGTAATTTATCGCCCGGGGCCCCGGCCCATGTCCTAGACATTGACTCAATTTATAGGCAACGGGACAATGCTGCGGCATCATTGTCCCGCGGTACATTCATCACCGGGACAGTCTGCGCGGGCAATGTGTCGACGCCGACGCCGACGCCGACGCTGTAAACTCTGTCGTCTGCAAAGACGTATTTGTCGGCGAATAATACGTGCGTGGATGTTAATCGGCGTTAATGGCAATCATAATTGCGATAATTAAATGTCGTTTTGAGATAATTTAAAACCAGTATGAGCATATTGAGATCTTTGCTAAATGCAGGATATTAAATTTTCTTATTTTTAATTAGAATATGTTTTCATAATCAGTGACTAAATTAATTTTAATAAGATTTCTTAACGAATATAATCTTGAATATATTATGTGGCTCTAATCTAGGGATGTCCGAATGGCGGCCAGTGTGGCACTTATGGCCTAATTTAAGATTTAGTGTGGCCCTTTCAAGGTTTCCAATTCTCTATATTATTTTTTTATTAATAAAATAAAAAAATACGAAAATTCCCGTGCATTTTAATTAAAATTATTTGCAAATACTTGTGATTTTGATAATTAAGGGAGACGTAAAATAATATATCTGAATGTTGCTATCTGTAAATAGGTTCTAGATTAATGATTTTTTTAACAAATATTACAATGAAATTAAATCAGAACTTACAAGTTGAAAATAAATTGATTACAGAATGTAAAAGCTTTTGTTAAAATCTTAAGCTTTATAAAAAACAACTACTGATAAAGAATGGCAATAGTTTTAAACTATTTAGTGACTTCAATAGTGATTTTTTTCTTCAAAATATGCAAATAAAGTCAAGAAAAATTTCCCAATTTTCTTAAACTCATTTCACGTAAAGGTCGAATCTGCATCTTCAAACGTACAAATAGATTTGCAATCAAGCATTGAGACAAAGCCATGTTCGAAGGGAATAAAATACACGATTTTTTTCATAAATCATATTTTTTTTTCAATATGGATCGCAAATCTTCTTTTTCAAAATTAAATAACATTGAATTATCTAAAAAGATTCATGAAAACTTGTCTAATTAAATAAGATGCGCGATGTCTAAATTACTAGTCGATATTAAAAAATATGAAATACAATAGTTCAATTGCTTTTAAGAAATTTGTTTGTTTATTTTTAACATAAAAAATTACATATTATCAATGAATTATAAAATATTTCAATATTTTATTTGAAACATCCAATGATTTTATTCTTAATTCAATTATTTCAATTAATATCTTTTTATAATATGAGTACTTCGCTAAAATAAATTAATCTGCTTAAATATTTGTTTAAATGCATCTCGGAATAAAAATGATGCAATTAATATATTTTACTTTCAGGTTTTTAGGCATTGCCTATTTTTCTTTTCATCTGTGGTTGTTATCTGATATTCTCTATTTTTTTCAATTGACTGCGTTTTTTTTATATCTAATATAGAGATTAAGTACATAGTATTTTAACGTGATTATATGTAAATAACATTGATTGGTGACCGTTATCTCTAAGTTTAATGCAAAGAATATGCGCAAATAAAATTAAAACCTCTATATCAGATAAATAATAAGAAAAGAGTATGATTTCCTTAATTCTGGATTTAATAAGTACACATTAGATAAAATATATTATTAACTCCATAGAATACATTTTTAGATATTTTATTTTTAAATATATCTGTACCTACTAAATAAAATGTGATTAATTTTTATGTACCAAAAATATCAATATATATATATTTATTAATTTAAAATAGATAAGCACGGAAAATTTTTGGTTCATCATCATCTTTTATTTTCATATAAAACTATGCAATATTTGATAAAACTAAAATCAATCATTTAAATCATCATCGAAGTGTGCATACTCCTGTTAAAACTCATACATATTTTTTTTATATATAACCCTCTAGTACAATAGGCAGATTAAGTACGATTTTTCATTTTCCTATTTAACTTCAATTATAAAGCGTTTTAGTCTAATTGGAGTCACGGCCAGAATAGTGCAGTGATATCACTTAAATCACAGTCCTGGACCTTTGTCAGGGGTACTCGCAATTGTTGAGAGCAAACGGGGGTCTCCACGGGAGGTCCGCGGGACTCCCGGGACTCCCGCGGCGCTACCCAATAACAACCCTTCAACAGTAATACTGAAACGGCCGAGTTTTCCACGGCATCGTGGCCATTGTTTCAAACCGAATTTTGTAATAAATTAATATGAAAATCACGAAAATTACTAAAATTATCATGGAACGTCTGTTAAATTATTTATTTTAATATATTTATTTTTTATGGTATTGTGACGTGGGTTGATGCATTGTGCTCAAGTTTCGCAGGATTGCATATAAATTGAACTAGTGGCTCTTTGAATTATCATCCCCCACAATGTACTCTATTGTTGTTGTCTTCTGGATTTGTTCACAATATGCTTTATGTTAATAAGTTTGCATTGTACAAATGCGGCGGCCATTGTAAATTCAACATATTCAACCGTTTTGTGAAGCGAACCCGCTTTTCATGAACATTGCACTATATTAAATCACATTGATATCAAACTTCCATATACAGTTTAAAAGCTTAATGCAATTTGAATGAAATTGTAGCCCAATATTTATTAAAATTAAAATCTATGTATACGTCGATACTCTTTTTCATGCCCAATTTATTTACATGGATTAAGTTAAACCAATAAAATGCGGATAAAATATTTTTGGATAGTGATAATGAATAAATAGATTACATTATATTAATATTAATATTTGCAATTAAAAACGCAAATGCACACGTTTAAACAACTTGCTTTAAAATGTGTGATAACTCTAAAAAAATACACCCCTTTTGAAAATATACTTTACACCAAAATCTAGAATTCAAATTCGAAAATAACTATACGCCATTAAATTCCGCGAGTTCGTATAACGATGCGAACTTAATTATTTTAATTTAATATAAATAAGTCTTTTGTATAATTAAAAAAAGGGATAAAAACAAATTAAGAAATTTAATGTTGTGTTTACAAAAAATATTTTCTTGACGAAATATGGCTTAAAGTCTTATAAAAGTTTCATCAATCATTTAATTTTATAAACTTAATTAATTATTTTAAAAAATAGTACATACTTTCCATATATCTGAAATTACACGATGCTTATAGTAAATTTATATAACAGAAAATTATACGACGGATGTTCTTATACATACATAGTTATAATAATTTAACCATTTCCACTCTGTGGGCCAGACATATTGGCCAGAATTTTTTTTTAGCAAACAATTAAGTTTTGTTTTAGTTAATATAAGAAATAATGTCTTTTTTTTAATCGTATATCCAATCAAACCCTATTGATGCTTCTTGTTTATTTTCCCAATGAGTATCTCTTTAAATAAATTTGTAATAAAAATATAATGAGATTATTTCATAGATTCGACTACAAGTGGAGAGTAGAAAGAATTAAGCTTAATATTTAATTATTTTAATATATATTGAAACCAGATATAAAATAAATTGAATAATCGGAAAAATTAGCGTTATTTATGACATTGGGGTCTTACAATCTGCTTCTATTTTATTTATCAATGACAAAAAATCGTTATAAATTGTACGTAGAGAAAAACAATTATTAATAATTTTCCGATGAAAGCCGATTTTAATTTAATACAGATTTAGAATCGGTGGTCTTAAAGATTTTTTTGATTATATATCCGGTATATTTGTATCCTATACACACACCCCATTATATTTGCATACCCTGCATACAATACTCGCCTGTCGTTTTTATTTATTTTAGTTTTATATTATTCATCCTTTCATCATGTCATTCATGAAACCATGGACCCTTCTGACACTGCATATAAATGATCCCATGCCTAAATTCTATTGGTCGACATTGATCATCATACACGCCCCCCAAAATTATTATTACTAATGTTTTTTTTATTATTAATTTTGCAGTGCAAAAACGTGCCAGGATCGTCGGATGCGGAAACGATATGGAGGGAGGCATATCGCCTTCTCGCACTCCATCTACGCCGAGACCGCAATCGCCTAATACGGACAATGAATTGAATGTCGAAGAGGAAGAGGATCAAAATTCGGATCAGAGCTCGGTCGGCGCTCCGGAAAATTTATCACTGAAAGAAACGCGTTCTAATCAGTACGATGATATTTTAGTACCTATCAAGCACGAACAAGTACATGATAAATGGCCTCCGATGAGCATGGAAGAGTCGCAGTATTTAAACGGCGGTAGTCCGCCATCAAAGTATCAGCATCAGATTCAGAATTTAGCGAATATACGAGAGGATCAAGACGCAGGATCAAGGAAACTGGGGAGAGGTTTGAGTTCTAGTAGCGATACGCCGGATCTGCTTCCGCAACAGTCTGCAGTGTTGGACAGCGATCACAGTTCTCCGAATCGCAGCGATATGATCAACGATCCACAGTTAGATAATTCATTTGAAAGTGGTAAAATTTCTCCGCAATACAGCACCAGTCCGGGCAATAGATCGCCGGTCGATGTGCTCTTGAGAGTATTTCCCGGAAGAAGAAGATCTGAGATTGAACATTTGCTGTCTAAATGCAAGGGAGATGTTGTGTTGGCAATGGAAGCCATGCTGAGCGGTGGAGCAAATTCTTTAATGTCCGGTGTTAATCCATCCGCATATGGCATCACGCAAGATTCACCGCCGTATTCTTTATCGGGATACCAGGCTAAGTCAGCATTTTCGCCATTGGGAGGACAAAACATGAAATTTTCTCCATCCAGAAGATTTTTGACGCCGCCTTATTCGGGTACGGGTTACCTGCCTACTGTGATAAGACCACCGGCCGAGTATCTCGCCGGATTTTTACCTCCAACTCCAGAGATGTTGAGTCGAAGAGCCAGAGCGACCCCGCCGTCGCCCAGATCCGACCACGCCAACACAGATGGATTCTCCGATTGAACGCTGAAAATAAATAAGATCGTAGTATTGAAAAATAATTTTAAATAATCGTAACGTAGAAGAAGTGATTTTTAAAATACAATAATTATTGTAAATATAAGTCGTTATTATTAATATATATAAATGTACGTCTTTGATGGCCATTATTAAACTATTGCAAAGAAGTCAATAGATAAGCAAACCGTTTTGTGTAAATATGATCAAGGAAAACCACATTTGATCAGCTTTGATATTATATCAACATGTCTTTAAAATATAGGTAATTTTATATTTAATCAATGATTCAATGTATACTAAATATATATAGAGATTTCTTGTATAGGCATAGATCACACTGTAAATACGGATAGTGTTTAATTCTAAGTTAATTTTATATTCCATTAAATTAGTATATATTATTTTACTTGAAGTGAAATATTAAATTATTTATGTATATTTTCTAATGAAGTGTGATATATATATTAGAATTTTATCGTGTGTATATATATATATGACGACATATAGATAGCCTGATCAAATTGCGATTAATGTAATATTGTTAAAAATGGTTCTTGCGAATATTTGATTCATTAAAATATTGAATAACTTTAATAAAAGTATGATTAAAGACACTCACCAT
>JAGXCT010035919.1:85457-99777 GCA_022495035.1 Philopotamus ludificatus | reverse complement strand
CGTAAAGGCCCTGAAAGCAGGGCCGTTTGAGATCAAGTCTCGATGACCGATAGGGCATGGGGCCAGCCTGGTCGCAACCTGCATGGTTTTCCTCGCGGAGTCGAGCTCCGGGCACGTCCAGAGGAAATGGTCCGAAGTCACAACCAGGATTGTCTTTGATGCCAAGTTGATGCAGTTTGGCGCTGAAGGCACCATGATCTAGAATGAACTGGGACACAGTGGTTTGGTTCGATCCAGGGCATCGAGATGCGCTTTTGCACGTCGGGAAAGTACAAAAAATTGTGACACTCTTGTGACCAGCTCTACTGCCATGCGCACATGTGTAGGTAGACGTGCGGTAGACGGCTGCTCTATGAGGCG
This sequence comes from Philopotamus ludificatus, assembly GCA_022495035.1. Taxonomy (NCBI): domain Eukaryota; kingdom Metazoa; phylum Arthropoda; class Insecta; order Trichoptera; family Philopotamidae; genus Philopotamus; species Philopotamus ludificatus. The sequence continues at coordinate 99,417 of JAGXCT010035919.1, read as the reverse complement.
ACCAGGTCTTGGGAGAGGTCCGCGGGTGGTGCGATGATGGTGTGTCCGAACAGGCCCTCGAATCCTCTGTAGGTCAGCCAGAGTGCAGCTCGTACCTGTAGCTCTAGGTCCAGCAGCTTATGATCGGTCAGTGGTTTGTTAGAGTCTTTGGTTATCATAGTAAGCTTCCCTAGCTTCCTACACGAATTGAAGAGATTCGTGATTGCCGGACCAATCACCGTCCAAGTTCCCTTAATTATGCCATAAGTGATGTAATCATATCCGGCGTCTTTTTTGGGCGAAGATTTTTCACAAGAGCATGCAGTCCCTCTGGTGAGATGTCTGGGCCAGTCGGGGTCCTCGGTAGGTTTCTGGCCAATCTTCTGAGCTCCTAAGTCCTGGAGAACGAGAGTACTAATCAGCTCCTTTGCGGAGTCGACAGAGTTCAGCATCAGGGAGCCGTCACGGTGGCGGATAGAGCTCAGAATCTAAACGTTCATAGATTACAAGTAAAGACGTACAGACGATTCTCGATTTACGATCACTTTATTTTTTTATCAGACTAATAAAAATATAAATAATGGTTAAATGTGTATTTTATTAGAGATGAGGAAGTAAAAGATTTATGAGAAGAGAGGAAAAAGAAGTGTTGGCGAATATCGTCGAAAGGATGATTCACCGACTCTACAATTGCCTAAGATTAAATTATTAAAAACCAAGAAACTTTGTTAATTTATATTAAATCTGTGTTTTTAACTTTTTTTAAATATTTTAAACCAAAAGTTTACGGTCACTGTATATCATAATTGTAGAATCGGTGAATTATTATTTCAGCAAATTGTACGGCGGTGAACTTTCCAGTCAGTGAATTGTTGGTGAACTTTCCAGATATCATTTAAATATATGACAAACAAACCCCATCACTGAAATTGCTTAATATGACATCATATGATGCTGTGGAAATTTTAGGGTAATATTTAAGACAAGTACTTTGTTACAAATAAAATTCTTTCCTACCATACTTTTTTCATTATTTTATTTAAATTGTCTTTACTTGTAGGTTTTCTTTTATGTATTTCAACCGCTATAATCTGCCACAAATTCTCAATAGGGTTAAGATCTAGAAGACTCCCTGGCCACTGCAAGTTCAAAATCTCATGTTGGCTTAAAAAAACCTTTTATCTAAAGAGAAAAAAATAATAATCTTATTTTTTTATTGAATGCAACGCTTATTGTTAGTGAAAAATCTTACGATACCGGATCTGTACTGTACTGAGCACTGGAAAAATGGTTCTCGATTTCAGCTGGATGCTTCACAGTCCTTCAGAAGCAGTTTTAGTTCATCCACTCTCCAGAATTACGCCTCATGGATCGGAAAATATAACTTTGCCAGTCGGTTTTAATCCAAGTTTTTTTTTTAATTTTGGCCGGTGGGCCATTAAAATGCCATAAGTCAATCTTTTCCGAATGGTGTGAACCCCATTTTCTCTTCCACAGCCTACTTCAAGTTGCTCTCGAATATCCACTGCTGTTAAAAAAATGTTTTTGAAGACACAGCCCTCTCAGCAACTGTTCGTCTGCCACAGTTGTCTCAGGTGACTCTTCCAGGCGACCTCTATCATCTGTACCTGCTATTTTTTTAACTCTGCTCACCGTTGCATTGTAGTAACCAACTGTTCTCCCAATTTCTTTGCTAGACATCCCTGCGGTATGTAATAATGACAAAATGGGATTTTATATAACAATTTCACTGCTAAAATCAGATTTTAAAAATAATCAAAGTAGTTAGTATCCGTTATTTCTAATTATTTTTATTGTATAAAATTCTTACGTCCAAGTCGAGAAATGACTGGTAAATTTATATAAATATATTATTTGTTAAAAATCGTTTGTCAACGATGCGACAGTCGGTGACACGTGGCCAGATTTGGCGCGAAAAAAAATCGCGCGCCAATTTTTTACGCGCGCGTTTAATTTCCATCCCCCGCCCCGCGCCGCCTCACCTGGCCCGCCTCCCCCGCGGTGTTTGACTTTGGGATGTTACCCGGCAAACAACAATTTGTAAAAATCTCGTTTGTTTTTCTTGACTTTCGCGTTTGTAATCCCTCGTAGGCGGGCTCTGCACAAAGCAGCCATTGTTTACGGAGCTCGCTAAAAAATATATTTCGAGTGATAAATCGCCGGGCACACACTCGGCAAAATGGTATGCAAAATTTTTAAAGTGAAACATTAGTCGGGAACGAAGCCGGGGTTTGTATAAGCGCGAGGAAAAGCGCGTCGCGGAAATATCGGATTTAATCGAAGCACAAGAACTCGGATCGGCGCTCAAATATTGGCCCTTGCGCATTTCCGCGCTGTGTCAGTATTGACCCCATTATTCGGCGATAATTGTAAAACCTATATGCCGTCCGTACATTTTCATATGCCGGCAACATTCGTACTGCAAATATTGAACGTGTGCTGTGTCACATTTGGCAAACATTGGCATCGGCCACTGCGATTGTCAACAGTATCGATCGGGCGCGTCAAAGTGACCGCTAATGCAGTGACACCGCACGTTTTACAAACATGTGTTTAGTTGCACTTCATAATTAAATCTAATCACAATTAGTTCCGGGATACGCCGGAGGATATACCTTCGACCATATATTCCCAAGGATTAATCAAAAAATAATCTTATTATATTATTTCTGTTGGATTGAAATTTATATAATTTGTTTTTTTAAATATTTATTCAACACAGGATAGATCGCATTAAATTAATTAATTCCATCGAGCCAAACTACTTACATAAATGTTTATATAAAACATGCGGAGGTCATAGGTGTCTTCCTCTTACATACTCCCTGGCCAGTGTTATAAAGAATTCCCTGAATTTCTACTAACTTCCGTAGTATCCGACTCCTAACTTAATTCAGTTGCGGCTAACTCACATTATCGAAATAGTTACCAAAAGTCATAACACTGATCGTTTAATACAATAACAGAAAATTGTTATTAATTGTTAACATGTATACATATATTTTTTTTATTTTTAGGCCTTTGCGACGGCTTTAAGAGGAAACTAGAGAATCGCCAGCACCTCGCGAGAGCTCTCCTTCCCCGGCAGTTGAATCTTTATCCACATTTTGCTCCGTCGTAAAATGTGGCCGCCATCTTGACACGCTACACACGGACGGCGCTATGACGTCTCTCTTCGAATCACTATGACATAACTCTAAGCAAGGGCGCGCCGTCCATATAGCTAGATTGGTGGCTTTTCCAAGTTAAAATTTCGATTACATGTATCGGAAGTGTGTATGAGATCGTCAAGAATGTTGGGCTTCGTCTTGAGAAATTCTCATCCCATACGTAACACCGAGTACTATACGATGCATTGGTTCTGAGCTTGCTCGAATCAGGTTCCATTATATGGGCGCCTTATGACGCCTCGAATTCCCTCAGATTAGAGAAAATACAAAAGAAATTTCTAGGTATCTCTACATGAGGGAGTTTATGGATTCTACCCAATTTTATACCCCAGTGCATGGGTACAGGGCTGCCTGGGGTATGTAACCCTCGAAAAAAGAAGGTCGATTTACTTGGCAAAGCACTTCTTCAAGCTGTTGGTTGGCGCAGTACATAACCCCCTTGTAATTTGCGAGTTGCCCTTATGGGCGCCACATCACTACCATCGAGTTCGTTCGCGTGTGCTTTTTCTTCCGTCAAATGCGAAGACAGATGCTCTCAAAGACTCTCCGGTAACCAGAGCTATTACTCTGCTTAACCACTTGGCCGAATATGTAGATTTATTTGTTGCTTATGTCAAATATCGCCAATTCGTTTATAATTTCATATAACGGACCAACTAATGACGGTTTTTTAATATATAGTATTTTTTTATCATATATATTTTATTATACATACGGTATCTTTGTTGTTATTTTACATGTATACTTTTATATATTTCTTCTCTTTATTTTATATTTTTTTCACTATACTACTATGTGTTTATGCGTGATTGACTACCTGGGTTATTCTGTAATCCCAATCACGTATTGTTTTTAAAATAAATAAATAAATAATCAAGACGTTTTACAATTTTTGGAAAACTATATTGAAAAGCTTATAAAGCAAAACTATATTGAAATTGAGGTAGAAATAAAATAAAAGATGTGGATAAACTCGAAAAACAAATAAAAAAAATGGGCCAAGTGACATGGATCCAGCTTTTGCCTTAATCGGTGATTCAAAAATTCAAAAATACCGAACAAGACCCTGATAGATCTTTAAAGGTACTCCTTATTTAGTCCTTATAATGAAGAAAATTTCGACCATATGTCTCAAAAGGGTTCTTCGATACTTTGGGCATCTTGCCAGAAGAAACGATAGCCTAGAGAAGCTCGTCGCGCTTGGAAACTTACGAAGACGCAGGAGAAGGGGCAGGGCCCCCACATAGGCTCCACTGTAGTAGCTGTGATGCGGGAAGAACTTTCGGAACGAAAAGGATCACGATCCTCAGACATGAGAGTGCCGACCAAAAAAAAAAAAAACGAAGAAAAAGATTTTGGAAATATCATACAATCCAAATAAATAGAATAAATTAAAAAGGAGGTCGCGATTAATTTTGTAGTCAAATAAATGAATTAAGTCTTTTCAGATAAAATAATCTACTGTTTCTGTAAGCTTTAAATATGGAAGATATACAACATTTGATAAAGAATTATAAAGGGTTATAAAAACCGTATTGCGCCATAAAATTTCGCGAATTTAGGCAACACGAAAATTTATCCAATATTACATGAGATTTTATGTGCATTTGGCTTTAAGCCAAATAATGCATTAATTTTATGAAAATAATATGTATAATACATAATATAAAACTCCAATACTTACATTTCGTAAGTTTTTATGTACACATAGTATGCAATCGTCTTTTTCGTTTTTCGCGTAACCATATCTACGGTGCAAATCGAGACGTGCATTCAGAAAATCTTTTCAGAATGAGATTGAAAGCTTTCGAAAATCTGTTGATAATCTTATGATATGGGGGAAATATGGCGTCTTATTCAGCAAGAAAAACTGCAAGGAAGACACAGTGCCCGAGAAAATGTATCTCGCGAGATAAAATATTATATACGGTTTCATTGCAGCGCAAAATTGTTATTCATAAAGCTACCATGGTTGCCAATATCAAGCGAGACGATTTAATAAAAAAATTATAAAAATATTTAAATAATTTATTAAAATATATATTAATACCAAATATTTAAATTTATTTATTTACGAATGTGTGAGCGGTACATTGGTAGATAAAAAATCATCAATTATCCTTAGTGTTGGAATTATTTTCTTTTAATTAAAAAAAATAAACAATCCCATATATTCGGGGACCGAAAAATAATCAAAAATGTTCCCGCAAAGTTATTGTGTGTCCCGCAAACACGTAAGTTTTGTTATTAGGTTAAGCTATGGTTGTAAATTTTATTAATATGTTATTTTTTTTTTAACCAAGTGGTAAAGATGTCAAGGCTGACAATAGAAAAAGCACACTTACGTCATTGTTTACTATTTTTGTTCGATCAAGGAATGAAGGCAAACGAAGCAGTGAAAAAAAGTACCGATACTTACGGGAATTTTCTGAAACTAAACAAATGGCATCGGTGGTTTAAACTGTTTGAAAAAAAATAGGTATCTTCGTCGCATAGGAAAATTGTACAGGCAAAAAAATTGGGTTCCTCGTGAAATGACGGAGACGGCGAACTATCTGCGCATCTTTGTCTCGGTATGAAGCCAATCCGTTTTTGCGGCGAATTGTAACTGGAGATGAAAAGTGGGTGCTATACAATAATCCTGTACCAAAAACATTGGCTTTCTTTCAGAGAAGTATCTGTTCCGACTCCTTGACCATTACTTACAATAAAGAAGGTCCTTGTTTATATGTGAAGGGGTTTTCCAATTATACACTATGAATTGCTTGAACCGAATCGTTCATAAAAAACGATCTGTTTTGGTCAATTAAAAAATAAAGGATCCTTCACGCTGCAAAAATAACACAGGGAAAAATAAGGGGTATTGGATTGGATTTTTTAACTCATCCACCCTATTCACCGAATCTCAAGCTCTCAAATTACCACTTTTTCAGATCTTTAGAGCAATTAAGAGGTAAAACATGGAATTTATTTTGCTCATTAGTATTAAAAAAAAAAAAATGTTTTTTGCAAGCAAAAAACGTTTTGATTACTTGTCGGTCCCCTATGGTTGTAAATTTTATTAATATGTTATTTTTTTTAGTAATTAGTAATATAATTAAGAAGCGTTGCTGCCAATATCTTTTGACAATTTTATTTTATTTGTGATATGAGTTTTTTTCCAGATTTTACCAAAAGTTACTAGCAGTAAAATTGTATAATTATCGCAATATAAATTTATATGAATAGACGTGTTTATATGCGCCATAGATTCTATGATCAAAAACATTCGGAGGAGAAAAATATCATAACCACGTAATCCACCGAGCTATCGAGGTCGGCGTATCCATTCCAGTCCGCAGAGACAAAAATGTATACTCTGATTAAAATGTGTTTCGGCAATCAAATTAAGTTTGTACTAGGGAAAACCGAGCTAAGGATTTAATACAAGATTTATGTATGTGTGTGTGTGTGTGCGCGCTCGCTGGATATGGGCCTCGTCCCAAGGATCAAATACACTTTCGGCGAGGCGCCGGGATCCAACTGAAAATAGTCATTGGAAGATTACGTGGCTTTGGATCTAGTCCCTAGAATAGAATTTGGAGCAAAAATCTACTTAGTAATGGAAAAGGGTGGGGGCAGAGCCGCGGTGGGCGGGAGGGTGGTGCCGCGAGGATTGCAGGGGTGTGGCGGATATAAAGTGGAGATGGAGGGACCATTGTGAAAGTTGCGGAGACGCTATACAGAACCCCTGGTGAGAGGAATTGAATAATAAAGCTATTAATCATGGCTTCATTATAATTGTTATTGTACATCTTCAGTTTGTATGCCGTTGAGAGGCATTCCCTGCTAAGCGGGGGAGTGGGGGGAGATAAAGCACGCGCGGGGCGCGGGGGGTGGCAGGTAGAAAGTTTCGTCCCTCGCCTCCGAGACGGCAAAGAAGTTACCGACCAACAATGGATAAAGTATATCACGAAATCGGCCAAGAATGTCTGGAAAACTTGCTAATGGATAAGGCAATGCCGAAGAAAAAATTAAGTTTGTCCGTCTGTAAAGTTGCCGCCCTGTTTTTCCATGTCCGGGTGTATGGGGAACCGAGTGTAAACACGGATTTGTTAGGGCGAAACCGCGCCATCGATCGGCGCCTAGCGAGGAAGGCCATCGCATATCATTTCGGCTTGTATTATTAAAAAGCTTAATGATCCAAAATCGACCTTAACCTTTCATGTACGCATTTAATTATACGGTCAAATTTTAAAATATCATAATCTCCCTATGGAAACCCTCACTCCCTCACTCTCTCTAATATCCCTTAGAGCTCCATAAAGATTGACCAATAAATTGTTATCTACATATTAATATATATGTGTACCTCAAAATAACTTCCAAAGCTTTCTTGGCGAGGTTATAGCCTTATCAGTAGCGCGCTGACAGTGTCCGGCGTCTGTGTGCAGAACACACAGAATATAATCCCATGCAATTTTTTGGTAAAAAACGAGAGTTTTCATTATTTTTTTTATCTCAGCTAATGATTCGTTTAAAAACATAATTCTTTCTCTGGGGCCCTCACTGTGTATGTATGATAATAACCAATCTTCCAATATGATTAAAAACATAAACAAACAGATAAAAAAAATGTTTATTCTTAAAACAATAAAAACTTTGAGTTTGAATCATTTTTAACCTAAAAATGAATTATTTATGTAAAGAAATAAAATGAAAATTAAAAAAAAAATGGACATAAATAATAATAGTATTGTTTCGCAAAATTAGCAAATATCATAAACCCCTCCAAGAACTTATAAAACTTTTATTAATAAATTTGTACAAAGGTTCTCTATAATTATTTATAACCTTATAAATAATCTAATCAATTTTTTAGACAGGGGTTGCGAACATTTTTATATAAAATAAAAAAAATGGTATGAACAAAATTCTACATGCATGTTAAAAAAAAATATTTTCCATATTTTTTTTTTAAATTTTGATGCCGATGATCGGCCCTTGGAAATTTTCGCATACACCAGTTGGGCCCGATGATCGGCCCCGTGGGAGTAAAAGGGTTAAATTAAATAGATACCTTAAAATTTTGTTAATAATAATATATATGGCAGATTTCTGCGCCCTAATTTTGTTTTTAAACATTTAAAATCGTCGCGCATTCAATTAAATATGTTTATATATAAATGCATCCTTGGCGCTCCTCTCCAGGATGTACAGTTGTCGCTCATCTTATTTTGTCAAAACCCAATATGTCAGAACCAACCTGATGAGGGTCTTTTAAAGTTTGACTTTGGTCTTCTTTAAGAGTTTTTCGTAATAAGTGTGCAACTTATTTATTTTTTATTATATTTGTTTATTGGAATGACCGTCGATTATAATCGTGGCTGTAGTATTGTTGTGTAGAGAGGAATGCAACAACTGGTCCATCGCCGACATTACTATCCCGTTTACAATTTGACTAATTCTGACCAGGTATTCGGGTAAACAGCGGGAACAAAGGCAATCTGCGATATTAAATTCGCCCTGTGCGAAATTTTATTGCCGTAAAACCTTTCGGTCCGAAAACAATATTAAACTTTTTTTTAATATTGGCCATATGCTCAGTATTAAAAGGCAATTATTCCCTCTCTTTGCGCAGACTTTTAATATTGCAAAAGGTTAAATTTAATAACTCCTGCGGCGGATCGGAATAGTAATATGGAATTTAATTTTGGACCAAGGACCATTGGACGTCGAGGGTTAATAATGGAGCTTTTTTTCCATCTCAACTGTATCTGTTTATACATAAATTATACAAAAATATTAATAAGCATAATTGATACGCAACTTTAACGTTATAGTTTTAATTAAATATCTTATATAATTAATATTAACTTATGTTTTTATTAATATTTCATAATTCTTTCATGTAAAAACAAGCAATTATAACTGAAATAAAGATACAGGAATATTATAATTAATTTTGTTTTGTTAAAAAAAATTATTAATAGTAACCCTGAAAATCTAATTGACTATATCTCTTCATATTTTCCTATAAAGCTTTCATAAAAATAACTTTAATACTTTAACGATAAGTTTCAATTTAATGAAAAATCAATCGCTGGTAGACGATGGTTTCGTATCTTATATAATTATTGAGTAGCTGAGTTTCAATTACTGTTTTCAAGAAAACAAATAAAATGAAAAGTTCATAATCAACATAAAATAGCATATTCGTTAAGTTTGATCTTTAAATTTTTGCAATGTTTTCTACATAGGAAAATTTATTAAATAGCTGATATTCATTGCATTATTCTATTATCTTCTAGTGCGTTAAATTTCGCTGTCTACTGCATAGTTATATTTTTTTAGGATCATAAAGAAGAATTTCGTCACTACTCTTTTAATATGACAGGGACTCGAAAGAAATCGCGGATTTTAAAAAACTAATGTTCGAGTGCAGTTTTTGTCCAGATTTCGAAGAATTCTTTTGGGCATTTGGTGAGATGAAAGAGAAATAATTCATTACTAATTATTATAACCGGGTGAAATAATAACGATAGATTTTTACTGTCAACGATTTCAAAAATTATTCAAGAAAATAAAAATCAGACATCCAATTTTGTTTAACAGAAAGCGAATAATTCTTCATCACAACGATGGACGCCCACATAATGCAAGAATGATACAAGAAAAGAATAAGGGTTAAACTGAGAGATTCTGTCACCCTTAATATTTCTCAGACAGTGCTTTCCAATTACTTTAGATCCATGGAGCGCACTTTAAGAGAAAAATGATAACTGTATAAGTCGAAAATCACATGAAAGAGTATTTCGAAGGTTTTTTCGAAAGATTGAAAACAGTTTCTAACAATGATGCTGAAAAATGTGTGATTTCTTTCAGATTATCTCAAATAATATGTATGAGCCTCAGTCAGAGATATAATTGATATTGTAAATTCAATTTCTACATTAATTTTATTTGTTTATTTATTCGACTATGATGGATGTCACCGCAGAAAGTTTCCAAAGCGCTATTCACCCATATAAAGATTTGATATATAGTTTTCATCTAACACCAATCCGACTAATAACTTAGCTTATTCGCGGTTAATATGCATTATCGAAAGAGTTACTTACAAGCCATAACACTGATCGATTAATACAATAACAGAAAAATGTTATTAATTGTTAACATGTATAAATATTTTTTTTATTTTCAGCCCTCTATCGCGGCTTTAACAGGAAACTTGAGAATCACTAGCTCTTCTCAAGAGCTCTCCTCCTCCGGCAGTTGAATCTTTATCCGCATTTTGCTCCGTCATAAAATGTGGCCGCCATCTTGACACGCTACACACGGACGGCGCTATGACGACTCTGATGTCTTTCTTCTAGTCACTATGACAAAACTCTAAGCAAAGCCGCGTAGTTCATATAGCTAGATTTGTGGCTTTTCCAAGTTAAAATTTAGTTTACATGTATCGGACGTGTGTACGAGATTATCATGAATGTTGGGCTTCGTCTTGAGAAATTCTCATCACATACGTAGCACCTTAATCATACGAGTGCTATACGATGCATTGGTTCGGAGCTTGCTCGAATCAGGTTCCAATTTATGATCGCCTTATGACGCCTCGAATTCCTCAGATTAGAGAAGATACAGAAGAAATTTACTTTAAAAATACTTACATTTAGCTCTGTTGCGGTTAACATACACTATCGAAATAATATTCATGTTACCTACAAGTCATAACACCGGTGATATTAATTTTAAAACCTAAAAGTGTATTTTTAAAACAATATTTTGAATATGTTTTTTTTGAGTTTTGAAGAAAAAATTAGAATTAGAATTATAAATTGCTTCACATCATACGAGAATATCTCTATCATAGAATGTCGGTGCTCTAAAACTAATCAAACATAGTGTCAAGCACTCGAAAACAAACCATCGACTAAATCTTCGACGCTAAAACCAACAGAATTATGTAACGGAATGAGGTGGGAGGGGGAGTGCCAAAGTTTCTCGGTGGCGATTTTTGCACATGTTAATCGTGTCAACTGATTAGGCGCCTCGCAATATTCCGATATCGCGTTCCGATCGCGATTACGTCTCGAATTATGCAAACAATAAACACGGGAGGCGCATAGGAGGAGTTTGCGCAACGCATTAGGGCCCGTGAATATTTAACAAAAGGCGCCGGCGTCGCGACGCCCGCGTCATTAAGGCCGGCACACGGCCCACCCACGCCACACTCTCTTCTAATCAAATCGGCGGCCACCTAATCTGTTTGTACAGACGCCGCATAATTGATAGCTGCTGAATGACAGACGAGTGCATACACCTCGAATTAAAACTATTTATATTACTAATCGTCGCGAAATATTTAAATTATCCTCGGTTTACGGAATATTATTATTTTCGGAGTATTGTCGAGATCGAGTAGTTTATTTCCTTTTGAAGTAAAATAGGTTACATTTAAAAGGAACAGTGGCCTATCGACACGTAGAGGGCGGTAGCCGTTGTCGTGTTCTGCATCAAAGGTCCCTCACTCTGCCAATCGAAAAAATCCAACATGACTTCACTTTGAGACTTTAAAAGGTGTTCGGCGTGAAACTAATAGCTCCGCATAGACCGTGTTCTAATCGCGACATATTTATATATACGTCAAGTTTTTGCGCCCTCCACGGCACCTGTCTAAAACACCCAGCGATAGTTTTAATATTAATAATAATGAGGCAAAGCATCGCGACGGCAATTCCACGGCACACACACACACACAGAGACGAGTGGCTCTAGTGTATTATTACGTCGTTATTCCCGGGGATGTTTCTCCCCTATTCTGTCCGAATGTATAGAATGGCGAAAATCGATTTATCTCTGTCATACGCACCCGAATCGCGAAGAAAACTTCTTCGAGTTGTCTTCGAGGCCATCATCAATATCTATATTTCATCTGGGGCATTCAAAAAGAAAAAAAAACTTCAATTTCTCACCATTCGTCTTAATGAAATCTGCCGGCTCTATCAACGTCAATTTTTTATCGACCAATTTAAAGAAAATGAAATAAATAAAGCGAGGAAAATGCTACAAGTATTTTTTTTCTCCTCTATATTTCGCCATATTGCATTCATTCGTATAATATATTTTTTCTCTATCACATATAAATATGCCCTTATTGAATTCTTTCAATTTGTTACGGGTCACACATGTTGCGAAAAAGTTGCAAAAACTCGGTATTGCGCAAAATGTATTACACAACTTTCAATCACTTTGCAACTCTGTCGTTTGTAGCTGATGGCATTGTATTGAAAACATGCTACGCCCATAAATCTCTATTATAACTAACAACAAATTATATATGTAAAAATTAAAATTGTTTGGCCTTCAGCGATAGATTACAACGGCACGCCGCACCGGCTCGTGTAATCCACGGACAGTGCCGTTCCGTTTAGTAATTTTTTTTTTAAATAGACATTTTTTAATTTTAATAACTCTTTTAAATATTTTCAGTTTTTATCTATGATCTTCTTTCAGTTTTTTCATTAAAATAATCTAAGTGATTTTAAACTGTCAACATCTGTATTTTTTTTATCTCAACGCGAATGTTCCATTGACTGAAAACTTCTTACTACGTGATCGTTTATTCAAAAATACCCTTACTAATATATAAAATAATCTTACTAATTTTTAAACAATACACCTCTGCTATAATTGTCTAATTAGGTTATAGTAATTTATTGTGAATTATTTTCAAAATATCCCTGAAATTATAAAAGAAGAGACCTTTTCAGTCAACGATAGTCCAGGGATAGACAGGTACTTGATTGGATAAAAGATAAGAAGAAAGTGCAAAAAATCCACTTATTACCCCCAGTAACAATCTTTCTAATAAAGGATCTAAGTCTGATGGAGAAGGTTCGCGTGGTACCCAAAATCCTTGCCTTTTAACCTTTTTAACCCATTTTTTCCATTCCAATTTTAACCCATTCCAAATAATATCTCTTTTAATAATGTATTCCTCCCATTATATTTGTAAAAAAATATAATGGGAGGAACTCATAGATTCAACTAAAAGTGGACAGAGTGGAAAGGGTTAAAATCATTCTTTACTGTCAAAGATGATTTTATGAAATTTCCTTGATTATTTTACGCGGGTCAGACTACAAACACTATGTTTTTAAATTATCAACATCGATTTTTGGAGGTATTCCTGATTTTTGTCATTTGTCATTGTCTGTCGAGGATTCAAGATGTGTCCATCAATGCGCAGATGGTCTGGGTAGCTTCATTTTACTACAATTCTTAACTCAACGACAACCGAAGATAAACTGCTTGTACATGACAAGTGATGTTCCACTCTCGCCGTAGTTGTCAATACCGGATGCGAGCGCGAAAAAGCATCGCGCCAGTGAATATTGTTGGTTTTATTTTGTTTTCGCAATTGCAGACAATAAAATTAATAATATTTATTAATTAGACTTTTTAGACAAACACAAAAAGTCTGTGACATGTACGGTTTATTATAGGTACCCATAAGTAATGCCGTTTTTTCGATGCGCCATCTTTAAAATAGTCTCCTTCAGCCTGTTAGGCAGTAAGGACATATTATAAGTTTCTCTTGTGTAGCGGTTACCTGCTCATGGCCTCTAGACAAAAAAAACGGTTTCTTCATCCCTCTGGCGACAATGGAGAGACGTGTCCGTTGGAACAACATCTGCGGAGCTGTATACTTTATCAATATCATTTGAAAAAGAAAGCGACAGAGGCTACGGATGATATTTGCAAGATTTACGGTGACATATTGGATGTCAGGAAATGCCAACGATGGT
>JAGXCT010035919.1:71658-82857 GCA_022495035.1 Philopotamus ludificatus | reverse complement strand
TAATTAAATTAATAGTATAAAAAAATACTGAAAACCCTCATTAATATGTGGATAAAGATTACCTAACCGATCCGTCACGGCGGCTAGAAACCTAACGCGTCGTCCGAAAGGGGTCTATGTTCCATTATAAATGATAAAAACCAAGCATTTCAAACTCAAGATATTGAGAAAATCTTGATCAATAAAATTATAAAATATAAATAAATGTGTTACAACAGAACCATGTTGTTGGATATCGTGTTATAGAAGGGCTTCTTATATATTACAATATTAGCTGAGAGGTTTTAAGGCTTATTTTACGTTCTTCTCAAAACCATTAATGTTTATATGTATATATATTTTTTTATTAATAAAATATTTTACTGATTTTGCTCTTTTAACTGATCCGCCACGGTGACTCGAAACCAACCGCGTCGTCCGAAGGGGGTCTATTTATGATACAAAATAGACCCTAAGCATTTCAAGTCAAGATATTGATAAAATCTCCATCAATATCTTGACTTTTTTTTTTAAATAAATGGATTATTCTAACAATAAAAATAGTTATTCAGGATACCCTTCATAATTTGGTCGATGTATTCGATTTTTTAACTAATTAATATGACACATAAATGGCTGAATTGCGGACAATGAAGTCAAAGATTGTTTATAATATTTATTTTTTATACTTTTTTAAAGTAATGAAAATAGTTTGTAATACGTAGGGTTCATATTAAAAGAATTATTAGAGAAAAATAAAAATCTAGCAGTCCCAAATAGACCCCATCGGCACGGCTAGGTTAATGATACATTTGACATTGCTTCGTTGTCATTAATTGGTATATATTTGCAGATATAGACGACACGCTTTCAGTCAAAATGTAATATCTTTAAAGGACCGCACGAGAAAGTGTGGCGGGCCGCATCAGTCCGTGGGCCGCGGGTTTCTCACCCCTGACTTGCATAAATCTTTTTATAAAAATTATGGAGGTAATTAAATAGGTTTCTTCGGGTTCCTATTCGACATATAACTTAATTCAGTCGCGGTTAACTTACGTTATCGAAATACGGTTTATGAAAACTGTTTTATTTTCACAATGAACTATTAATTATATTAGTATTTATTACATAATTACAAAAAACTAAAAGAATAAAACATAATTATTAAAATTATATAAATACAAGTTTCGGTAATAATAAAAAATATATATACAAAATTTAATATGTTTGTTTCGCTTTTTTTTACTCGTGCAAAAAAATTGAAAATATACCAAGTTTAAACAAAACAACACCGATTGGATAGCTTAGCCTTCGTATTCGACAGACATGGTCACTTGCGATTTCTTCCTATGTTTGAGGATAAAAACGCATGAAAGTATGACGTTTTCCCAACATTGATGGAGACGACTTTAAGCTTTTTCACTCTGTGGGCCAGACGTATTGGCCCAAAGGATTTTTTAGAAAAAGAATTGAACCACGTTGCTTCTCTATTTATTTATTTAAAAAAAAAAATTTTTTGAATTATCAGATCAAACTTTATAGATGTTTCTTATTAATTTTACTTATGAAAATCTGTTTTTTTATTCGTAAAATAAAATGAATGAAAGTAGAACGGAGATTCGATCAGAAATGTTCAGAGTGGACTAATATTAATAAATTAATATATTTTTGATCAAACCTCATATGTAATATATTAATTTAATATGTACAAGTTGGTGAATTAAATTATTGATTTATCAGTATTTATTTTATTAATCTAACGTTTATATAAATTAAGTGACGTATATAATAATAATATAATAAAAAAATACTGAATATTATGGCAAAGGACGACTTATCCATGTGTTTGTATTTTCCATTCCGCTCTCCTAGGGCGTTCCATTTTTATTCCTCTGCACTGAGAAAATAATGGGAACGATAATATTGAGGTTAAGATATTTCCGTGATACAGTCAAATGCATAACGAGACGATGAGGTATTTATTTTATTTAATTGCGACGACTGCTCTTATTCATAGTTTTAACGTTTCGGCGCGATTTATGATATTATTTAATAAACGTGGTGTTGATATTTTTGCGCGCGACTGTACACACATGCGATTGTCGTCGTGTCCTCCCTTTTCGTGTGGATGTTTTTCCGCGCAAAAGCCTCCTTGTGTCATTCGACCCTATGTTTTTCCACCACGTTTTCGTACAGCGTGCCCTATATAGCTATACGGCGTGCATACACACACAGCGACCGTGCCAAAACACCCTGTACATTCTATATAATATCATCATATTTATGATTATCCTCAGCAGGATCTGTCTCCGGAGAAAGTGGGCCGTGTTATAAATGGGGTAGCGGACCAGACCGATAATTAATTGCATGTGCTCTGGCAATTCCGCATATAAATTATGCACATTGTGCCATTCTTGCTCCCGGGAAAGCATTTGCCAAACGAATAAACAAAAATCGTCCAGTGAATGAACACCAATGCGATGAAACCGCGAAGGCTTTGTTGTTGTTCCGAAAAGAAAATATCGCACAAATTCCGGGAAATTATCGAGAAATCACGAATCGAGTAACCCTTCCTATAATGAAGAAATCGTGATCACGTTATAGAAATCCGCGTTATAGAAACCAAGGCAACCTTTAACTTTTATTGTCAAGCAAAGTGCAACGATCTTTATTTTGCAAGACAATTCATTACATACATATTTAAAAAAATGTAATTTGACCTTGAAAATTTACGCTATAGAAAAAGAGCGCTATTGAAGGTCACTCTCGAATTCGTTATAGAAAGCCGCGATATGTCAGGGAGCGTTAAGGAAAGTTTATTGTACACCCGATTTGTTTTCTGTACAGGTGATACGTTTCAATAACTATCAATAAAAATAGATGTACAAATAAAAATATTTGGTTTAAATTTAAATAAAATTAACCATAGAGAAATACATTAAAATGTAAATGGGCCTTCAAAAAGATATCAAATACAGTATAACAGACTTCTAGAACGCATCTGGATCTCAAAAAGAGCCAAGATCATTAAGAAAGAGACAGAATTAAGAAATGTTTAGGTTGATTATTGGAAAGGATTATAGATTTATCATGCCGATTATGCCGTTTTTATGTGTGATATTGAAAAACCTTAACACCCTATAACGTCTCCCCCTATAACGTGGAACATATCTTGACGTTATAGGGGGGTTTACTGTATTATCATTTGGTGTTGCCAGAATACAAAAAAAATCCTTGAAAATATTTCAGATATGTCATTTGTTTCGCACTCGTTAGAATAAAATCTTTCCACGCCCAGACGAGTAAGACCTACATTATTTGTATCAAGGTACTCCCTGTATCAAATTTAATTAAGTCCTCTTATAATAAGTATTCTCTTCTGTTGCCACAGGCGCGATGTTTTTTCTCGCTCGCATCCGGTATGATGTGCCAAGTGCGAGGGAAACGCGCGATTGACGCGTGCTCCAAAATATCGACGAAATTATGAAGCGTATCATGAATAATTATTTTTATTCTTAGAATAATCCATTTAAAAAAAAAAAACGATATTGATGAATAATTACTGACTTGAAATGCTTAGGGTCACTGAGAGTCAGGTCACTTAGGTCACTTCAGACGACGCGGTTGTTTTCAAGTCGCCGTGACGGATGGGTTAATACATGCACAAATAATACGCACACGGATAAACGGAAGTGTTAGTGTTTAGCTTGTTAAATTTATTCTTAAAATACTGTAGTTCGTAATCAAGTGTATCTTATAATACTTCAAATACCGTGTCCGTTTACGGATTTAGATGATCTACTGATCCTTGTCTTCTTTCCATAATTTAACTAAATAACTTTTGAGGAGCAGGAATAATTCTGAAGCTACCAACTCATTCCAGTAATGGATGCTGCAGTGCTACGATAACTTATTTTTTTCGGCAAAATGTGATACTTTAAACCACGAATGATGTGTCCAATTTATTCGATTATACGGTTTTTATGGTGTCTAGAAGCTCTCGCTCTTGGCGAAGAAGTTTTTTACGCAAATTTTTCATCACATTTCAAACCTTACCATAGTTTTTTTTGTTATTCGCTACTAGTTTACTTTGATTAGATGGTTTCATTAAAATATGAATGATTGATTTTTAGTTGTAACTAAATACATATCATATTTAGTAAATGTACGAAAATATTTTCGGTAAATGAAAAAAAAATATTTTCAGCAAATGTAAAAAAATATTTTTGGTAAATGTAAAAAAATATTTTCAGTAAATGTAAAAGTTAATATCAGTACATGTAAAAATGTTTTTTATAACAAACTATAATACAGTAAACCCCCCTATAACTTCAAGATAGGTTCCACGTTAAGGGGTTAAGGTTTTTCAATATCACACATAAAAACGGTACATTCGAAAAAATATACCGTTTTTATTTTGTTTTAAAATACAATTACTATTAATTAAACATAAAAAATTCCATATCTGTTAACATTTTTCTTCGCCCTTAGTGTTACTGCCATTACTTACTCGTATCACGATTGAGTTACTTCAAGTATGTATCTAGAATAGTATTAATTCCTCTTCAAAAAAAATCATAATAAAAAAAGTCTTGAACCATGATCCTTTCAGGCTAATAATCAGAAACATTTCTTAAATCTGTCTCTTTAAATGATATTAGCTTTTTTTGAGATCTAGATGTGATCGAGAGGTTATTTATACTGTATTTGATATTTTTCTGGAGGCCCATTTAAATTTTAATCCAAATATTTTTTTTTCGTCTATTTTTAATCACATTTCAAACCTTACCCCCGTTTTTTTTGTTATTCGCTACTAGTTTACTTTGATTAGATGGTCTCATTAAAATATGAATTATTGATTTTCAGTTGTAACTAAATATCATATTCAGTAAATGTAAAAAATACTATCGGTAAATTTAAAAAATATTTTCAGTAAATGTAAAAAAATATTTTCCGTAAATGTAAAAAAAAATATTTTCAGGAAATGTAAAAATATATTTTCAGTAAATGTAAAAATTAATTTCAGTAAATGTAAATATGAATGTTAGAAATAAAATAATACTATATACGTTATATACCGGTACATG
This sequence comes from Philopotamus ludificatus, assembly GCA_022495035.1. Taxonomy (NCBI): domain Eukaryota; kingdom Metazoa; phylum Arthropoda; class Insecta; order Trichoptera; family Philopotamidae; genus Philopotamus; species Philopotamus ludificatus. Next base: position 77,791 of record JAGXCT010035919.1, on the reverse strand, counting down.
GGCGATAACCAAGTCCCTTAAACGTATACATGTTACTACTACAACATAGCATAATAACTGTGCAATATCCACACATTCGAGCTTGTGGATATTGCACGACGGTTAAATCCCAGTTTGCAAACTATTTAGCCACGATTATTTGCGAGAGATGGCATTGCTCCTCTATGAATTCGCTCGCGCTGTAACTTCAGGAGAAATTCATCAAGAGATTTAAACAAACACTATTCAATTAGTGCGGTTCGTCGAATTCTTAAAGAAACGCATTACACCCGTCGATCGGTTGGTGAGGGCATTTCTCGAAGACGCCGTCCGAGATGTTATAGTCCGCAAGTTTTTATGTATTATAGCAATTATTAGCAGGCCCGAATACTTTGTGTGTATAGAAGCAATGAATTATGAACATTGACCATTAGCGCCATCTGCTTACGGACCCCCTGCAGAATACATATTAGAAATTTGCTACTAATAGTAGATGGCGCAGCTAGTCGGCATACTAACCATGTCGTATTTATATATATTCAAGCTGTGGACCAAAAAAAATAACATTTGCATCTGATTTCGGCTGAAAATCTAGGCCGAAATATGATACAATAAATGGATATATCACTTTAATATAAAATTCTGTTCGCTGCGGATTGAACTTTGAAAATCCGCATTTAATGACTGAATTATACGGTGGTTACCATTGGTATTGCAATTACCCCCACCCCCCTCCGCCAAATCCGTTAATGCGAAATTGTCGATTGCTGAACTTTGCGTATAGTGTGTAGTGCAATTTCAGCGACAGTAAGCCGGTTACGAATCGAACCGGTAAATTGTGCGGTTCGATTGATGAAAATTTCAATTATACTCGTTTAACACGCTCGCGCCGTCTGTCCATTAAAATATTAATAACTCATAATTGTAATGGTTTTTTGCATTTGGCTCAACTATAGATACATATATTAATTAATACCGGTCGTCCTGTTACATTTAAATAAATAAATACATATTAAATAAGAGCAGAGCTTTGTGTTATTTTTATATATCAAATAAAACATGCGGGCGACAAAATACAGTCAGCCCTCCTATAACGAAGAAATCAAGACCACGTTATAGAAAACAGCACCAGTACGACATTTAGGAAGAAGGCATTTTAAATTTATTTTGTAAATTGAAGCAATACATCGACCATTTGCATTACATACATATTTATGAAATGTGTAATTTGACATTGAAAATTTAATTATTTATTTGTTTATTTGAATAAGATAGATGAATATCATAACAAAGCGCCATTCATTCATATAAAGATTTTGATAAAGATTCGATAAAGATTCGAAAAACTGCCCCAAGTGTCAAACTACGACACTGATTATATTTTATAATTATTGCAGTTGGATTGAAATTTAAATTATTTGTTTTATACATATTTATTCAACGAAGGATAGATGGAATTAAATTAATTAATAGTTATCTACAAGCCATAACACTGATTTAGGTTCTAAGATGGAGCAGAATAGGAGCGACTGTTGACTGTTGTTATAGAAGACGCCGGTATTGAAGAGAGCGATATAGGAGGGTTTGGTGTATCAAATATATTTTACCATCATTTCGCAAAACCCTTTAACTAATTTGTTAGATAAATTGAATAATTTAAAATTTATTATATAAGAAGCTACACCCATCCCTCGATTAATATTATTTCTTGTTATTAATATTTTTTAAACTCATCTAATAATTAAGACTATTAAAAATAGCCTGATTTTCTCTATGGTAAATAATACCCATAAAGCTATGAAAATATAAAATCATCTGAACGAACTCCAAGTACACCTGGAGAATAATTTAATTTTTACAAAAGGACAGAATTTACATGGACAGGGTTTAAAGGGGTAGACTAGTCTCAAAATAATAGACGAACTTGGGTTTGTTGAAGCGAAAGCTGGAATACATTTTTTATCATAAAATTTAATAATTGAAAAAAGACTTATATATCCAAATCTGAAAGAACTGCTAGTAAATTTAAGCAGCAAAGGATCGTTTGATTGAATTATGAAACCCGCTGATACACCGAGTTTCTAACCAGGATCAATAAAGGATATAAACATAGACTATAAGTCCTGACTTACAAGAAGCCTTTTTCGTCAAACTTATGTTTTCCGAATTTTAGATAGAGTTACTTGTCAAATGATCGTTTTTAACATTATTCATAACAGAAAACCTTAATTTTCACATTTATAACATATCTTTATGTTTATTAACGAGGATTTAATTTGTATTTTTAAATTATTAACATTGAGACTTCTCACTAAATCTAGTGATTTCTTCTATAATTTGTTATAAATCTATTTATTAAGACGTATACATTTTTATGTTCGTTTTTTAAACAAGAATAATTGAAGAATCTTATATTTTTTATGATTAAAAACGCCAATTTGTTTGACATCGTGCAACACTTAAATCTAAAAATTGCGTTTATATTCAATATTCACCTTTTATATGAAAATTTTTATCTTTAGCTACACGACAGCAATGTTTTCGCGATATATTTTCCGACAACAGTTTTCTAGCTTGGATGAAAATATCTTAAGATTATCCTCAAATAGGATAATGTATGTAGTTCACCTTCGCTGAAGACTTTGATACGGCGCGTATCTCAACTAAAAATTTAATACAGGACCGGATTTGCCGTTGAAAGGAGTCAGTCCCTCTTTTTGTTCTCTGTAAGATATTTATATTGGAATGCAACGGCGGTGTATTGATTGCAGTCGGCCGGGGACCGAAAGCGACATCTTATCGAATTGCAAACTCGCATTATCGGGGATGCAAAACGAAACTTTGCCACAACGTGAGAATTCAATTAAATTACACAGTAAGCGGCGACGGCTTTGGGAGGGCGTTCGGCGTCGGCGGCCCTGGGACGCCTCCCATTCCGCATCCGGTGACGTTTCAATCGCGCCGCCTAATTTCTTTGCAACTCGAATCGCAAATTTAATTTGGAATATTTCGCTCGGCCCCGAGCCGATTAATCGGCCCGGCCAGTAAATCAATACGGCATTGTTACAACAGAATGGGAAAGTGCCATAACAATGTGATTCACTGCCATGTAATTAATTAATATTTTATGTACACGTCCGCCTATTGTTTGCCGCGTCGAAATGTCCCTAAATGTGTTGTATGGAGACAAATAGAGATATTCACCGAATCGGGCCGGTTTACATGGTTAATTAATTTATTTTAATTGTTATATGCACGCGATGGCTCGATGTGAAACGCATAGATGGCGTGCAATTGATTCATTACGAGAGCGCAATCGGATTCGCTCAAGTACACATTTTTTCATAGCCTTTTCAATGGGCGATTAAACGTAAAGGACAACATAGTTCATCTAATAATATTTTCGCCGTGGGTTTTTTTTATTACACGACTGTAACACCTTGCAATTTCGATTAAACCGGTTATAACGGATTATCTCAAAAAAAAATGTTGGAATATATGAGTCTTTGCCAAATCAACCCGAAGTGAAGTTTTTCAATAAAAAAAAAAAAAAGCCAAAATTTAAACAGTTTAATGAGCAAGGATGTTTTGTAGAGAAATTGGCATATTCTGGAGATAAAATACGCCTGAAAGGTAGGGAAGAGCTCTGTAAAGCCACCCGAAAAGCGGTTTAAAGAGTGAAATGTTTTCAACTCTTTTATTTATTTATTTGACTACTATGGATGGATGGCATAACATAAAGACTACAAAGCGCTGTTCACCCATATAAAGATACTAAAAATCCAAGAGAAATGAGTCTCTTATCCGTATATTCACCCCAGTGTCAATTCACGACACTGGTTAATTTTTATACTATTTTAATTGAATTTAAATTAATATTATTTGTTTATAAATATGTATAATATTATAAATATGTATGAAGGAATTAAATGAATTAATTCTAACGCGCCAATCATACGTAAATATATTCCACTTACATGGCCAGTGGCCAGTGTTATAAATAATTATAAATATTTATTGAACGAGAGTTAGATTAAATAACTCCAACTCGCCAAACTATCTACATAAATATTTTTTTTATTAAACATGTAAAGGTAATGGGTGTCTTCCTCTAACATACCTCCTAGCCAGTGTTATAAGAAACTTCCTGAATTCATAATTTTCGTCGAGCTTCTATACGACTACTGATTTAGCTCAGTTGCGGTTAACTTGCATTATCGAAATGTATGCATGTTACCTAAAGGTCATAACACTGGTTTATGTTCTAAGAAGGAGCAGAATAGGAGGAACTGTTGACTGTTGTTATAGAGGACGGCGGTATAAAAGAGAGCGATATAGAAGGGTTTAGTGTAACAAAACTTTAACTAAATTATTAGATAAAATTGAATAGTTGTAAAATTATTTGTAATTGAAAGTTAACATTTAATATTCCTAAAGAAGCTACACCCATCACTCGATTTATATGGAAATTTTTTGCACGGTATTGATCAAAAGTATTTTTTTTTTTTTAAATTCATCTAATAATTACCACTATTAAAAATACAGTCAGCCCTCCTATAACGTTTGTTCTCAATCATTATTTTCTACAAAATGCCTTGTCAACCAAAGAGCATAGATCTTTATTTCACTGGGCAATGGATTATATATTTACGAAATATGTAATTTGTCCTCGAAAATTTTAGCATTCTGTAGAAAGAGGCAATTTAGAGGACACGTTATAGGAGGGTTGATCAGTCAGCCCTCCTATAGCGTTTCCTCTAAATCGCTGCTTTTTACAAAATTCTTTGTCAACCAAAAAACATTGACCTTTATTTCATATTTATTATAGATTTACGATATATCAGAATTTTGTAAAAAATAGCGATTTACAGGAAACGTTATAGGAGAGTTGACTGTAGTTCGATTATCTGAATAGAAGATAATACACATAAAGCTATGTAAATATAAAATCATGTGATCGAACCCCGAGTACACCTGGAGAAAAACTTAATTTTACAAAAAGACAAATAGAAGGGTTTAAAAGGGTAGACTTTTCATAATCTCAAAATAAAAGACGAACTTGGGTTTTTTTGAAGCGAAAGCTCTGTTACAAAAACGCGGTTAACTTACATTATCAAAATAATATGTACTTGGAACTATGCCCCAGATGACTCATGGCATGATAAAGCAAAAAAGGAGTACTGACAAAATACTAAAAATTTGTGTTATGATTAAGTAATAAGTTTTGTTAATATAAATTGATTTTTTTTATATTTAGCACTATTTACAAATACCTCTGTCTCAAATATGATTAAAATATGACAATCCTACGATGTCATATCAAGTACTTAATAGTTGGTAGAACAAGTTTTTTACCTGTTGATTATATGGATAGAATATTAAAACAGCTGAAACTTTTCAGGTGTTACAATTTCAGCGCACGCTACTGTGTGTCTGTATCGCTACGGCTACAGCTTTGGCAGACAGACGCCCACATTAGCACATTGCAAGAACAATCCCAATAGAGGACGGTCGAGGATTCGTCGGTGAAATTAATTTGGGTCTCGAGGCTTGCGCAACATGTTGTGGCGATTGCAATGCCACTCTTCGTCGCGCTTCGGGACGATGTGGGATCAATTGCTGTCGGCACACGCCCCGTTGGAAGGCAACGCGGTGCGGTGTTGCGTAATTTCATCAAACAGACACCGGGGAGAGAGCTCGAGGCGTGCCTGAAATAGCACCACCTCGCCTAATTTAATTCGTAAAACGGGGACAATTGTTATTTATTTTGGCAATTAACGCAGGCAGGCCCGTAGGTGTGGAAGCGCAGGCCCTCTTAATGCGGAACATTACTTTCGGTTAGTTAGTTATGTAGATGCGACGGGGGATGGCGGCGAGGGGGAGGACGTAATTGTCCCGATGACTTGATGTCAAATTATGCCACATTTTGGGGATAATGCGATACTGATTGCATTGGGCTAGGACCCAGATCCATTGATATTTTAACATAATCGCAACAAAACATTTTCCATATTCCACAAAATTATTCCCCATCTATAGTATTTTACTTCATTAATCAACCAGTATTACGGCTTGTAGGTAACATACATATTATTTCAATAATGCAAGTTAACCGCAACTGAGCTAAGTTAGTAGTCGGATAGGTGTCCGACGA
>JAGXCT010035919.1:0-44241 GCA_022495035.1 Philopotamus ludificatus | reverse complement strand
CATCGTATAGCACTCGTATGACTAAAGTGCTACGTATGTGATGAGAATTTCTCAGGACGAAGCCCAACATTCTTGATGATCTCATATACACGTCCGATACATGTAAATTAAATTTTACCACATGGATTCGATATTTTTCGAATTTGTTTGGGACCATCCTTGTCCTCAATCGTCCGCCTAGGCAAAATACTGCACTGATTCGTCAAAGATAGTTAACATATTTATTACTACTAATATCAAAATAATTCGTAAAAATACATAAAAGTGACAAATATTATTAGTAAATTTACAAACTGTAAATATAAGTGCGACCAGAAAGAAATCGCGTATTTTATAACCTAATATTGGAGTGCAGTTTGTGTTAAGTTCTTTTGAGCACTTGGTGGGGTGTATGAGCATTTTTTTTATTACGAATTGTTAAAAACGTGTGAAACAATTACTGCAGATTTTTACTATCAACAACTGGAAAGATTAAACGAGAAAATAAAAATCTATTTTTTTTAACAGAAAGAGAATAATTCTTTGCCATGATAATGGACGCCTTCAAGAATGACCCAAAAAGAATCAGGAGTTTTTAATTTTTCTAAATATTTCCCAAACCTTAATCCCTCCGATTACTTTCTCTTCAGGTCCATTAAGCATATTTTTGAGATATCTCTGATGTCTAAAAGCACTTAAACGAGTATTTCAATTCAAAACCGGAAAGTTTTTTTTTCTAAATAGGAATTAAAAATCTAGAAGGAACTACAAAACTCGCTGGGGCTGGTTGTAATAATGGAATTATATGTTATTTATTTATCTTTAAAATAATGAGTGATTGGCATCACAGATTAATCCAGGTCGCCAATCACGCATAATAAAACATAACATTAAAAAAATATATATAGGTATAATTAATAAATATAAAATACAATGTAAAAAAAACATAAAATAAAAACTAAAAAAAACTAAAAAATGGTAAATAATATAAAGTATGCAGAACTAAATAAATTTATAATAATATGTTAAAGTAATATAACAAAAAAATATATGTAGAATTTTTAACCTAGCTACAAAATAATAGCTTTCAATTCGTCAAATAAATGATAAAAAATACCATTTTGCACCAATTTTATAAAAATATTACACAAATTTGGATTGTAAGTAATTATGTAACATAATCAGACTTTTTAGATCTAAAATTATAAACAATATAATCTAATATAAAAATAAGTAATACAATTTATAAAGTGGAATTTTAGTTTTATAATTAAAGAAAACATAATGTATTTAACGCACTATTATATAATGAAGATTACCGAAACTACGGTTCCCTTTTAGTAAGAACTCTTTTTCGGAAGGTCGCTGAAAAATTTCTGAATGAATTTATAATTTGAGAATATTGTTTTATTTTATTAAATTGTTTAATTTTCATTTATTATAAATTCAGAAATTACTTTACTACATTATTTATTGAAACACGGCGAGTTTTGCATATTTGTAAAATGTCTCGATTTTTTTGTTGTATCCGTGTTGATTTTTGGCTTCTATGCGGACAGTAAGAATTTGATGGTGGCTGAAGTTTCGCGAGTTCTTGCGGACGACGGCGGAATTCTCTGTATCCAAAAACAGGCCATACACAAACGTTAAACTTTTCAGCCCGCCCTCGCGGTTTCGCCTTTTCGCGCTTTCCCCAAAAACCCATGTGTGTGTGTGTGTGTATACGTGTTCGGCAATTCCATGGCTTTGAAATTGACGGGATTTCGCCCTGTCCCTTTCCCGCGTCCCCTCCCCCCTATGGATTTATCCCCGGTCCCGCTCCCTCGCCGGGAATGGCTTTCAATTTAATGAAACTTTCTTACAACTTTATCCTTTGTCGACTGTTCGGTTTAAGTGCTACTTGGATCGTGGCGTATAAAGCTTGCCTGCATCGCCTCAGATCCAAAATCCAAATATTACTTCTAAATGCAGTATTAGTTGAGTAAATACCGGGACTTTCGAGGCGTGGGGATTATCGGAGGCGTTAAGCGTCGCGAGCAGGTACTTCCGCCAGTGGCGCACTCCCCACTAATTACAATATCAAATATTTTAGTCTATCGGATGTTCCATGGCCTCTTATTTAACTCACTTTATGTGAAAACTGAGAGGTAGATATTATCGTTCTAATCCAATTCCTTCAAAACTCCGATACTACACTAAGTAATCAAAGTTTATTCGATGAGCTCATTCACAGTTAGTTTGTGTTAATTTTTTTTTCTACCAAGTGGGAAAGATGTCAAGGCCAACAATAGAAGTACACTTACGTCAATGCATTCTATTTTTGTTAGATCCTGGAATGAAGGCAAACGAAGCAGTGAAAAAAATTATCGATATTTACGGGGATATTCTGAAACTAAACAAGTGTCATCGGTGGTTTAAAAAGTTTAGAAACGGAAGAAGGATTCTCAAAAAAGGCTCATTTCAGAATCATTTTTGTCGCATAGAAAAATTGAACAAAGAATTTGGTTTCCTCGCGAATTGACGGCGCTCGATCGACGGCGTACCATCTGTGCGTCTCTTTTGCCTCGGTATGAAGCCGGTCCGTTTTTACGGCGAATTGTAACTGGAGATGAGTAGTTGGACTATATAATAATCCTGTACGAGAAATAAATACTTTTTTCCGGAGAAGTACAGTCAACCCTACTATAGCGTTCTGATGAGGACCACGCTATAGAAAAAAAACGCTATAGAAAGTTAGGCAACCATACAAAATTTGGGGTTAGATTCTTTTAATTGCATTTTGCGATTTGAAGTAAATCAAAGATTTGACCCATTTTTATATTTTCAATGACCTTGCGCGTGTTTAGTTGGATAACAATAGCTCGTGCCTATAGGCGCGAGGAGGTATTGACCTAGCATATTTCTTACAGTTTTTTCATTCGCAACAGATGTGCCAGAGGAGTTCAAAGGGACAGTTTTTTTAGTTATTTTTTTTAAAATGCATATGATGAATAAATAATAAAAAGGTAAATATAATTTATGAAACCTTTTCGAAAATATGTTGTATTTAGGATACATATTAATATTAAATAAATATATATTTAAAACATACAATAGTGAACATTTTAAATTGAGTAATTATGCATTTAATTACTGTCAGAGTCATCTAATATCACGTACCATCGAGACTTTTGTAATACCAGTTGCTCAATTTATAAAAAAATAGAATGATTGAAAACCCCTTAAAACATAATTGCCTAATGCCTTAAAAATCGTATGCGTCGATTTACTTGATCATAATTTGTACCACGACTATACAAGTAGAAAAATATTTTCTAACTGTATTGTGATGAATATCCCTGGAACGTTTTAAGACGGTGATTCACCAAATAAAAAACAGAACACGCCTAGTGAGGTAAAGGGGCAAACAGCTATTGACAATTATTTTCTAAGTGCACGTAAATATTTAAAATGCATATTAATAAAATTCTAATTTGACTTTGAAAATACTGCGTTTTGTATAAAGAAACGCTATAGAAGGGACCGCTATACAAAAAACATATAGCAAACGCTATAGGAGGGTTGATTGTATCTGTTCCGACCCCTGTTTTTAAAAAAGTAATCGAACAACTACCTTTAGGCTGGTGAAAATTGTTAGAAAATGATGGAAATTATTTTGTTGATTTAGTGATTTAAGATTTTTTTCAAATAATTAAATATTTTTCGCCAAATTTTGATTACTTTTCGGTCTCCCTAATATTAAAAAAAAATCCGTGATAAATCTCTCTGTAATTTAATTTACGGTTGATATTTCCGATTAGTTGAAAATTTCATTAGATTCATTGACCAACATTGGGCTTTGTGCATCGAGGAGTTTTCCGCAAAAGTTTTCCGTGGCAAACTTTGCGATGAACCGATATTGTTATTATCAGAGTTTACATGGTAAATAGCATACATCGAGGATTAATTAAAACGCTGCAACTGAGCCGAATTTTCAGCGCCCATATTGATTCAGAGTCATTATCTTCACAATGTCTGACATTTTCCACGAAAAAAATAATATTTTACCGATTTTCGCATTCACACATATTCCGAATCGACGTCCACAATCAAATCGGAGATGTCTGTGTGCTAGTGATACTTATCGAGCCACGCTAACCAGACTATCATCCACTTCAAGTCTTGTACAAACAATAGATAACTCGTAACTTAATTACGAGCTTTCATTAAACAATATGAAAATCAATATCAACCAGAGTGAAATGGGGCTGGATATATCAACGGACGTATTAATATATTATATATTTTATTTTGATCTTTTTATGAAACGTGCAATGGAGGTCATATAATAATATAAACGAAGCTTCAATAATACAGCGAGTAACTTAGAATTTGTATGCATTATTTATATTTTTATATCATATATTTTCGTTTGACAAATATTTAATTTTCATAAATAAAGTAATGCTTTGAAATAAGTCCATTGTCGCATTTTTTTTCTATATTGGTACACTTATAAAAGACGTGTCTTGTCATTGGTAACCTTATTAGTTTAATTTTAAATTGTGGAAATAGTTTACAGTCAGCTCTTCCATAATGAAGAAATCGGGACCACGTTTTAGAAAACCTGCGTTATAGAAACCAAAGGCAGGCACATCTAGAAATAAAATTGACGACGGTTTATCGAGACAGCCCCTTCTTTGGACAAAATCCCAGGTAATAGAAAAAAAACAGGGAAACTAATCATGTTGTGCGCCGCACACAGGCGCCGGAAGATTAGGAGCGCCAAGAGGCGAAAGGGGGAAAATATCATTCATTAAACCTTTTTAAAATCCAAAAAATTCTTATTAATTTTCATAGGTGCCCTAAATTCTGCACACAGATGCCGGACACCATCGGCGCACCACTGCTTACAGGGCTAAATAATAGTTTTTTTATATATTTATTTATTAAAAGACCAAACACAAAACTATTGCATTTGATAAATCCTCAATTAAGATTTCGTATTTCGTGAACTTTAAGCCCAAATAAGGACTATATTACCCTCATGGGTCGGTAGGTTCATTTATAAGCTTTAATATAATTTAATGAATTTCTAAAAAAAACTATTTATAAGTATTGTGATCAGAAAAGTTTTCCAGATCCTCATCCTGAAGAAATACTGATATTTCTTTAAATCATGCCATAAATCGCTTAATTAACCCTTTGGTTGCCGAGCCTTCTGGGATTACTATTCCAGAAATGCCACGATTTTTAAATTGATAATTAAAAAGTAAAAATGCGTTGTTTAATTTATAAATAAACTGTAGCGGCGGCGTTGTATGCGTTGCACTTGTTGTTTAAAAATGTTATATACCCCTGAAGCAATTACCCTACAGACGGTTTAAAATGTATTGGATTCTACGATTTCAGATCCGTCGGATCCGGCAATTCTAGCTAATGTAGAAAAATCCGATATGTCGGATTTCGGCAACCAAAGGGTTAATTTCCTCTGTTCTGCTATCTGTCAATATTGAACATCAGCTATAAATTGAATCATCATTATATATATGCAAAAAAATTCTCGCTTATTACTTGCGTTTGTGTGCAGAACTACATTTAGAGTCTCTGCAATGAATATTGTTATATATTATTTCAATTAGATTTTAAGGGGGCCTCAATTTTTTCTGCGCCTGTGTGCCCCGCACAATCTGGCTAGATGGCGCATCTCTTTTTTTTTATTTAGTAGTTTTATAACAAATTGAAGTTAAATTAATTTTTAGGTAATGTTAAGCAAATGCAGCGATTCTTCGTCTGTTTGTATTAAAAAATGCGCGATTAGTTATTGGACCTCCTGTAATATGATTCGGTCTCATCGAAGGCCGATCTCCCCTTGGCCACGAGAGCGTCGCGGCGCGCCACCGGAGCGTTCAGCCACGTACCTCCATTCCACTCGCAGTCCGCAAAAGTGTCGGAATGGATGTGGAGAGGTGTGGAGGAGTGAGGAAGCCGGCGACGTCGCAAGCCAGGCGCGGCTGCAAAGTGAAACTGCAAAGGAACAGAACAAACGCACGCGAGCGCAACCGAATGCACCGGCTCAACGCTGCACTGGACAGGCTCAGGAGGTAACCGCGGCGCTTGCGACCATTCGGAATTGGCGACGCGTGCACACTGCCCGCCAAAAGTTTGCACGTGTCCTCATGCCACGGCGAGCAATGCGAGCGAAGCCCGGGACTGCGCAGCCCGCTGAATAAACACCATGCACATTTTAATTAATGCGATTTATGCCATTCGCGTGACAGTTTTTTGCCATACTCGCCCCGTCGACTCTGCGTCCGTAACGAACGTGTGTCTGAAAAAAATAATGATTCTGTAAACATCTGCGATTACACTTTCCGAGAATTCAATTTTAATCCATTAAAAAGTATCAATATTTTTATGAAATGGTACCTCGATCCATCGTTTTTTTATTTCGCCATATGATCAAATGGGGTAATAAATCATAACAATAATCCCTAATAAAATATCGAATGTCTTATGTGAGACTCTTAACACTTAATCGGCCGGAAACCGAATTATATGCTTTTGCGAGCGCTCTTTTAACAGTTTTTTCACGTCAAATACACCCTTTTGCAAATCAAATGCACCCTTTTGCAAATCAAATACAACTTTTTACAAATCAAATACAACTTTTGCAAATCAAATTGACCCTTTTAAAAATTAAGTTAAACAATTATATATTTTTCAATATATTAGGTGTAGTAAAAAGTCCTGTCGTATTATTTCAATAAAATTTATTCATTTTTTTACAAAAAATAATTACCATTACCTGCCATCCATTTCCAAATCTAAAATACCTTTCTTGAAAAATTCTGCTCACTTGGAGTTAAAAAAATCAGAAATAGCTGATTTCACTTCACTTTCTGTTTGGAATGATTTATTTTTAAAAAAAAGCGTTTCATGGTAACGTAACAAATGGTGAAGAAGGCTATTCATGAGTAAGCAGGATGCAGTAAAGCCGTCAAACCCAAGTCATCCATTTTTTCCAGGGACCAATCTGCGACATGGGGACGCGCATTATCGTGGAGAAGGAAGATTTTCTCCCAAAATTCCTTATTCACAGACACTTCTAAATGATGGACCACTTTGTGCCGGTTATATTTGACAGTTCTTTTATGGTTATAGTTGGGTTTTTTTCAATTTCAGATTTTATGGCGGCTTTATTTACTGTACAAGGTCGTCCACTTCGAGGCTCATCTTTTTAGTAAAAATTTTGACATTTGAATTTTCTGTACCAGCGTTGACATTTTCTGACATCTAATACGTCTCCATAAATGTCGCAAATATTTTTTGTGCGATAGTTGCGTTTTTCTTTGGAGTGAAACTGGAAGAATATGCAGTTTCGCAAATGGTCTTCTAAAGGAACAAATTCGTCCATTGCGACTGGGTTGAGTAAAATTTTTTTTTTTGTATTGATCACAGACGGACATGTGTCTCGATTAGTACACAATAAAATAACACGTCTTGATTCGTCAAGGGACTAAAAACAACTGATTCTAAAACTACCCTTTGAAAATACGACATGACATTTTACTCCACCTAATATATTGAAAAATATTTAATTGTTCAACTTAATTTTTAAAAGGGTCAATTTGATTTGCAAAAGTTGTATTTGATTTGTAAAAAGTTGTATTTGATTTGCAAAAGGGTATATTTGACGTAAAAAAACTGTATCAACCACACATTTGTTTATTTGAATACACACGCTTACGAAATTTATGGACATTATTCTATAAAATGTGCAGCATTTAAGGATTTAATTTTTTTCGTCTTAATGTGTTTATTTTTTATTAATTTATCGTTTTTATTTTTTACGAAATCTGTTCTTCTGCTGACGTTTCGTCGTGTGTTTGAGCAATTACGTGATTATGTGTTAATATCTTCTTCAACATTTTAACACCCTCCGCCCGATTTCATAGAACTAAGTTAACCAGATTTGTTTTTAATAAATCTAATATCATTAAATAACAATTTTCGGTTAGTGCTAAAATTCTATGTTTGCTTTTTATTAATTTAATTATGACAATAAAAGTAAATTTAATTACAACAATAATAATAACACTGCTAGAAAAGTCGTTTTGCACAAATAGGAAATTTAAAGAGGCTTGAAAAGGTGTCTGTGCCTGAAAATCAAGAGTATTAAACATCTCTGTACTAGAGTAGTCCGTCCTTGTAAATCTAGACAATGAAAGAAGTCTCCATCTTCTCTATACTTGAAACAAAGTCGGATTAGTTGGATAATTATATAAAGTTTTCTAGTAGCTTGAGGACCCAACATTTGGTACAACATCTACGATGCAATACTTTACTACAGTCAACCCTCTTATAACGCCAACTTTGTTTACGCATACGTGTTATATTTTGTTGCGTATATATTTACGAAGTATATAATTACACCCTAAAAATAATAGCATTTTGTAGAAAACGGGATTTAGAGGAAGCGTTTTAGGAGGTCTGACTGTAACTCAGGTTAATATAGCCATATTGTGCGGCGCACACAGGCGCCGGACGATTATAAGCGCCAGGAGAGGAAAAATTGAAAATAATAAATATTAATTTATTACCTCTTTTAAAAACAAAAAAAATATTAATTCTTTTTCATAAAACGTTTGTTTTTTATTGTAGAGGTATATGAGGTATGAGGGGGTATAGGGACTCCAATTAAAGTTCTGCACACAGGCGCCGGATACTGTCGGTGCGCCACTGCTGTGTGCAGATTTTTACTACACAAATATTTAACAATAAAATAATTTAAAATTATAAGCATTAAGATGTATCAAATTTCGAAATCGGCATTCTTCAGCTGAAAAATATGTATATTTATTTTACTCATAAAAAAGAACAAATCTTAAAGATTAACATTAAAAATGCAACTTCTAGCGCTTTATTCTTTGCATGTATTTGTGTTGGTTATCTTGAATATGTTGAATTTTCAAATCACACCTCGTATAACTTTGTGTCCGTTCGAACTTGGAATAAAATTTCTTACGTTCTCAAACCCTTGAACTTTGAAACTTTCGAAGTCAGTAGCGTTTAAAGTACGAGGTACTATTATACTGCGAAGAAAGCCATGTAAATATTATAGTCAGCGATAGATACATTATTTTTCACGTTCAAGTGCTTACATTTATTTATTTTTCAGTGGATATAGAATATATTTCAGGTTAAATAAGGTAGAGATGGGTAGAGATTGTCAATAATGCAATTTAAAAAAAAAAACAAGTAAATTAAGAACCAATAAATTATATATTTTTTAATTAACAATTTTAAATTATCTATAACATGTTGTTTCAGTGTTTAAAGATTAAACAAATTAACAATAAATTATTTATTATACTTAAAAAAAAGACGATAGCAACGATAGCAACTTCAAACCAAATATAAAGGAGAAGAAATATTTTACTATGGAATATTCGCAATGAATACATTTTTTTTCGTTTATAAAATTTCTATATACGTGTGAAAATATTAGGGGTCGACAACGCGCGGCCCGCGGGCTTCGCGGTTCCGCGAAGTAATTTTAAAGTGCCCGCCGTTCAAATCTAAATTCTGAAATTTGGATATAAAATATATTAGTAATTGTGCTAATACCGGTACCCTTATTTCTGAAATATTTTTATGAAAAACTGTTGCTAACCCCTAGAATATATTATGTGTAGAATTAGATAATTATTTTTATATTAATAATATATTGCATTAATTAAATATCATTTAGATGGAGCGTATCAACATCGTAAATCGAGGGATGGGTGTATATATTCTTGTGTAAATTAGTATATCCTAAGTTTGGCGTAATTAATCTTAGCATATTTAGACATAATTTAAATGTAAAAAAGTTTTGTAATTTGTTGGTTTATTTATCGTAAATAAAACGTGGATATTTAGATTTTTTTTACATACAACCAGGGGCGGCTCGTCCATATACACTGCGGAGCTGCAGCATATTATAATATAAATTTAATTTATATTTAGCTGCGCGGTGTAAAGCAAGAGCGTTGTGGGCTTGTCAGAGCTACCAGCGTCATGTATTGGATGCGGGGCGGCAGAGGGATGGGGGGGGGAGTCCCCGTCGCTAAGCTCTGACGCTGGGACTCGGAGCAGTCCCGCGCTCTCCGTCCAGTGTTTTCCGTTGGACAAGTTTCCGTGAATATGACTGTCCACTATATCGTCGATTTCTATAACTTAGTCAAGTTCCACATAATTTTGCGAGGATTCGTCAGAAATTAGTTCCCAGCCTTGAATGGCATTATTCTCCACATTATCCTAAAAATCGTCTTTTTGTTTTGATCATTATTTTTTTAATTTCAAGGTAAAACAAAAAGTAATGACAATTTTTTTAACATAAAAAAAAAAAAAAAAAAAATGGTAAAATTGTTTTTAGTGTTTTTTCTACTATCCATGATTTAATAATTCATAATGAATTATGCTCAAAATACCCCCACCAAACACAAAGAAGTATATTTTACAAAGGTTAATGATGGTTGAGGGGTTGAAGTTGGAACTCCATTTGAAGAAATCCATTGGTTTCCTCTCTGAGTTATACTACAGCACTCACATTTCATCACCGGTAACAATCCTTCTCAGGAACAGACCTGTCTCATGCGAAATGGCGTGCCGAGAAACTCCGGCACCTGTGTGCAGAATTTTAATTGGAACCCTTATACCCCTCCCCCCCTCTACAATAAAAAAAACATTTTATGTAAAAAGAATTAGGATTTTATTCGTTTTGAAGAAAGTTTCATGAATCTATATTTATTATTTTTCAATTTTTCTCCAATTGGCGCCTCTTGGCGCACCTAATCTTCCAGCGCCTGTATGCGCCGGAAAATCTTGCCATATGGACGACGTGCCTGTGTGCATAACTGTTGTGCTTTAATAAACGAACCGGACATTTACAGAGTTTAAGAAATGTAGTTCATTTTAATAAAAATATTATTTTATAATTTGGAAGCCCGGTTTAATTTTCCGGCGCCTGTGTGCGCCGCACAATCTGGCCATATAGACGGCGCGCCTCTGTTTGTGAGGGTCGGATTCCACCAATAAGTTTAAAGTTGATCTTTATTCAACGTTTAATTCTTTATCACCACTTTTTTTAACCATCTATACCATTTTCAAAGTTTTAAGACATTTCCATAAATTTTGCGGATTGTCTCGGACTTCTTTTGGCTTCAATCCTTTATCGAATAAAATGGCATAAAAAATATAAAGGTGTCTATTCAATCTCTTGTCTTGGCATTTTAATTAAGGATTAAAAAAAATAAACTGTAAACCAGGGGTGAGCAACCCGTAAAATTCTTACAGTCTCATTTTACTCTAGCTCTATCCCGCATCCTCATTTTACCCAAGACGTAATTATAGTCTTTTTCCGCATATATTATTCGCTGTTTTTTTAACTGATCCGTTCAAAGTGGCTCGAAACCAACGGCGTCGGCCGATAGTGTCTATTTAGTATGAAATGGATGTATGAAAATATACCCCAAGCAATTCGAGTCAAGATATTGATGAATTCTTCGACAATACTTTGACGTTTGTTTTAAAGATGGATTATTCTAAGAATAAAAATATTTATTCATGACATGCTTCATAATTTGGATTTTTTTACTAATATTTACGTGATTTCACTCGCACTTGCACATGCGCGATGTTTTTTCTCACTCGCATCCGGTACGGAGCGAATATAAACATCGCTCGCGTGGCAACTGCAGCGAATATTTTTCTTTTTCTTTTCTTCACAACTGCGGTTTGAGAAGATGAGAAGAAACCTGAGATTCGAGTCAGTTTTCAGGCTTTTTCAGTATCATACTCGCATATTTAACATTGTCCGTATTAAACGGAAGTCATATTCGCGAGCATGCAGCTTTGCTGAAACGGATGTCCGCAACTTTCAGATGCCTGCCACTGTGCCACGTGCACATCAGCCACAGCCATCACCAGACGGAGAAGCTGTCCAAGATCGAAACTCTGAGGCTGGCCAGAAACTACATTGCCACGCTCCGAGTTATCCTCTCGCAGGCCAGCCCCGTCTTTGCGGACACGTACATGGAGATGCTGTCTGACGGACTGCGGCAGACGACGGCGGCCATGCTCGCAGTCAGCTGCAGCTGCAGGCCGTTAATCTAGACCAGGGGCGCCCAACCGTTTAAACGGAGACAGTGATAAATAGAACGCGCCGCATTCAGGACCAATTTTATATGAGCAATTTCGATTGAAACATGTATCACTACTCCGTTCTATTCATTTTCATTGAATAAAATACACGTCACAAATGCGGCGGGCTCTAGTGATAAACGCCGAAAATATACACAAACCTGAAAATTATTATCATTTAAACACAATGTATAAATTTGACATAAAGACTTAAAATAAAAAAAAAACAATTTTTATATAGATTTACATATAGCATGTAAATTCTGTTCATAATAACAATATATTTGTGCTTATTATTTTAAATACATATTCATATATAAAGAATGAAGCGAAAAGATTTTTTTTTATTATGAAACAATAAATCCCCTTTTCACTCTCCTGAAAAACCCCGTTGGTATTTCATTAAATAATGGGTCCGCGTGAATTAGGACACGGCCGAAGCGAATGCTGTAACGATTTGCAAACGTAATAATCTGAAAGTGGAATATCGAATTTGTGTTTTTAATTATTCACTGAAACCGTTTATTACATGTATTTTTCAGAAAATCGGGAAAAAATTAATCTTACTGACTGAGGTTTAGAAAAACCTCAGTCAGTAAGATTAAAATAGATATATCTCGGCTTGTTCCCTCGTTGTTATCCTCGGCAGTCGAAACTTTAAGACGTTCCCGCATATCGCTTCGTCGTAAGATGTAGTCGCCATCTTGTTGCGCTACACGCGGATGCTTCCATGACGACTCTGGATATATCCTTTCGTCATCGCCATGGCAAACCACATCGACTAACCAATTACAGGCAAGCTGACCACTATAATCGCTGACGTATTGGCTACAGACTCTGCCTTAGCATCCCCGAAAAAGCAACGCGAACTGATACGTTATCACAAGAACTCTCAGTTCCCCTCTCGTCGGGATCATTGAAGGAATACTTTTTTGCAGATACTCTTGGCACTAGACCTCCACGATTTGTTTTTTTTTATATAAGATATTAATTACTTCAGTGGAAGATGCCCTTTCGTTGCAGCTGGACATTGATTCTTTGCACGGTTGGTCAATACTAAATCGTCTTCCATTAAGTATTGGAAAGTCAATAAACAATGACATTTTCTAGATCAAAAGAGTTCATCATTTAATTACAGTCTTGGGAGCGTAACTCTCTACACCCGTCTGTTAAAGATCTGGGTATTTTGTTTGATTCTAAGTTAAAATTTAGTTTACATGTATCGGACGTGTGTATGAGATCATCAAGAATGTTGGGCTTCGTCTTGAAAAATTCTCATCACATACGTAGTACCTTAGTCATACGAGTGCTATACGAAACATTGCTTCAGAGCTTGCTTGAATTCCCTCAGATTAGAGAAGATACAGAAGAAATTCCTTAAATATCTCTACATGAGGGAGTTTGGATTCTACCCAAGTTTATACCCCAGCACTCTTGAGAAAAAAGTTCGATCTATATGGCAAAGCACTTCTTCAAACTGTTGGTTGGCGCAGTACATAACCCCTTTGTACTATGCGAGTTGGCCCCATGGGCGCCACCTCACTACCATCGAACCCGTTCACGTAGCTTTTTTTCTTTCCGCCAAAGGCGAGGACAGGCTCACTCAAAACTCTCCGGTAGCCAGAGCTATTATTACTTTGCTCAACCATTTGCCAATATGTGGATATATTCGATGTCAAATATAGCCGTTTTGTTGATATCCTATATGAAAATTTATAATTTTTTCTTCCACTTATTGTAATATATGTTGTTGTGTTATTTATTTTCATGTATTATTATGTGTTATGCGTGATTGGCGAACTGGGTCATTCTGTAATGCCAATCACGCATTGTCTTTAAATAAATAAATAAATAAATAAATAAATAAATAAATAAATAATCCACTTTCCCTCATTTCTGAGGATCGTGACCATGTGCATGATTTCCCTTATGTAGGACCATGGACATGGTTTTCATGGGAATATAAAATATAAAAAAACTTATTACTTTAACTAAATTTAGAGACGAATAATTCCGCATTTAAAAATATCATAAACATTATTACGATTCATCAGCAATCAGTTGGATCGGTCTATGCATCCTAAAAATCCTTCTCGTTTCCTGGTTTCAACCCTTTCAAATTTCATTAAATAATACCTTTAAATTGGTGTTTTCCAAAGTGGTCCGTTTCAGCTTTCATGGGGTCCATATCAATGAGAAAAATAATCAGTTCACATGATCGAATGCCATTTAAGTATTATACACAGCCGAAGAACTTTAGCTGCAGTTTATAACAGATTATCAGCAATTCTGGTATCAAAAAAATATTCTTATAGCTCATCTTACATTATAGGCTTTCAATTGAAAGGTTTTTATAGCATTTCCATCTTCATACCTCGCAAAAAAAGGTTTAAGCGTGGTTGCTCATCTTCTTGCGAAAAAAAGAAATCGGTTGCTGGTGGATTGAAGGTGGATATTTAATATTATACCTCACCAGTTAGAGTATAAATATGAATAATTGATATAGGACCATTAGGTTCATCCCTCTCATTAATTATTTGTGTATTTTTTTTTATGCAAAAATTTACTAGCTTCTAGTTTTGAGTTGTTCCAAATCCAAATATTTACTTACATGTGACTTTTTCAGAAAGGTATGAATAATAATAATAAATGTTTTTCTTTGTCAGTTACTAGAGATAAGTTCTGTATTACCGTATACATAAAGTCGCTTTTCGTTTGCTGTATAAAGCTCTCTTTAGGGCAGGCCTGTATGTGCCCTAACGGTCTATATTTTCTACCCGATTCGAAATATAAAAGTTATATTTTGCATTTCTCTTTTCTGGAATTCGGCTATCATCAACTGATTGATAATAATCTTTTACAGTCTCCATAATTCGATCAATTGTCAATTTAAAATTTTCAAACGCTCGACAGGACTTCAGATAAATAAATAAATATCAATAAAAACGTTTCCCATTTATTTTGTGAAAAATACTTGTTTTTATATTAAGAGTTTTGTTTATTACATTTTTATATATTGATTTTTGTTTAATTTTGCAATAAAAAAAATATTTCTTATTATTTTCTTGGTTCATTTTTTTTTTTATAAAAAAGGTAGGGGGATACCTTAAATTCTTCAGTGGGATCTTCTGGACATCATCCGGGGATAGAAGAATCTCCTTCTGCAGACCACTATGGAAGCAAAATTAAAAAGTAAACGATGGTTGAGTAGAAAGAAGCTGTCGTAACTCTGCAACATTATCAACTGGACAGGTTTGGGAGGTCTAGAATTGCTCCAGCTCGCGAAGTTAAAGAATATTCTTCACGTATCGACGAAGAATCGATTCTTCAAAATGTATTCATTAATTATGCAGCAAAATTGATAAAGCTAAATATACAGAATCACTTTTAAGTTGGTAAAGAATAGCAAACGGAGGAGAAGGGATCCTCAATTATTCATTCGCCAGTCAGGTTGATTAATATTACATTTTTATGCGATTCCCTTAAATTCGGGATTATTCAAATATTTCTAATTGGGCCCCGGCAACTGTTGATTATTTAATCCTTGCATAAATTTCGCGATAAATTAATTCGCAAGTTTTTTTCACAGGCTCTCCCTCCTCCGCTCCGTTGTTTACACGGCTCTGTATATTTTTTCGCCGCCGTGTAGTACACGGGGGGTGCAAACTGCCCCCGTTGTAAATGCGAGTTAGTTTCTCCCTATTTTAGCAAATTTATGGAAAATGAAGCCGAGCAACAAATGAGGAATATATTTTAGCCACAGGTGGTGCCCAGGTACGAGTTTTCTCGGCCCACCTCGCCACGAATGTATATTTAATTTATCTGAAAATGAAAATCGGATAAACACGCGAGATTTCAGATTAGCACTAATCGATGCATCGATTATATTTCCCATACACAGAATTTGCACACACACTCACATACACACATACATATATACATAATTAATTTAATAAAAATATGTTTTCACCATACATTATAATCTTAATTATAAAAAAAATAGATTTAATTATTTAAGTGCTCGGTTCTATAATTAATATAAAAAGTGTTTGGTATTATGGCTGCTAGTATTAGCACGCTCTGTTGTCCATATTGGAATATATTTGCAATACGTGTAAATTTAGCCGAGATCACAACCATGCAGACAAAATCTGATTGTCATTTACTGACTTATCTATAGATTTTTATTGCTAAAAACATGAATTGCTTACATTTACCTACTAAATATCGACTCAAAATATGGTATTGAATAATTTTAAATGTTGGGTGGGTCTTCATAAAAAAAATGCGTGATTGTCATTACAGATTATCCCAGGTTGCCAATCACGCATAATAACATAAAAATAATTTATAAAATCGAGTAAAATATAAAATAACAAGAAGAAAAAAAACAATTAAGAGAAAATAACGTAATAAATACGAATAACTATGCTAATAAAATAATAAAAAAATGAAATTATAAGAGATCAACGAAATGGCCATATTTAACATCAAATATATCTACAAACTGGGCCAAGTGGTTGAGCAGAATAATAGCTCTGGTTACCGGAGGGTTTCCAAGAGTGCCCAAAAGGGATTATCTACAAAATATTATAACAAAAAAATTAAAATCCAGTTTGCCTTTGACTAAGGAATACATTTAAATTCATGACCATCGCTGCTAGCCGATGGGGTCTATTTTGTATGAAAATATACCCCAAAAAGTCAAGAATTGATCAATTCTTCGACAATACTTTGACATTTTAAAAAATGGATTGGAATGGATGCACTTGCACGTGCGCGATATTTTTTCTCACTCATATCCGATACAGAGCGATAAAAAACATCGCAACCGTGCTAATGGAAAACAATATTGTTTTTATTTTATTTTCTCAATTGTGGACAATAAAGGTAAACGATTATTTATTCTTAAGACTTTTTAGACGAATACAAAAAAAATGGGACATGTAGGATGTATATTAAAAGAGTTATTGGAGCAAAATCAAAAACTTGGGGTCCCACATAGACCCCATCGGCACGGCTAAGTTAACAAGAAGAGCATATCGGTGGCCAAATTGTCAAACTAATCGAATCAGCAGGATTGGGAGATATAGATGAGCAAGGTATTGAGAAGGTACTGCAGGCTTCTGGTGAGAATCTTACCAACGACGAGCTTCAAGAACTGGCAAAACAACGAGAACTTGAAAATAGTGATTCTGAAAACGATTAAACCTATTTAGTTTTTGTTTATACACCGTTTAACCCTTTGGTTGCCGAAAGCCGATATATGGGATTTTTCTACATTAGCGAGAATTGCCGCATCCGACGGATCTGAAATCGAAGTATCCGATACATTTTAAACCGTCTGTAGGGTAATTGCTTCAGGGATATATAACATTTTTAAACAACACGTGCAACGCATACAACGCCGCCGCTACAGTTTATTTATAAATTAAACAACACATTTCTACTTTTTAATTATTCATTTAAAAATCGTGGCATTTCTGGAATAGTAATCCCAGAAGGCCAATTATTATAAGAGTCACATAATTTAGTTATTGTTATCCTTGGCAGCAATAAACTCAGTATTATTAGACTAATTACGGAGCCTTAACGTAGAGAAACATACTTTAACTTCTCCACAAGGAATGGGAGCTTTTGGACACCGAGTTGAGTACTGTGGACCAAAGTATCTCCTACTGCAGACCGTTATGGAGAAAAAAATGAAAAAAAAAATATTAGCAAATTGAAGAACTTCCATAATTCAACTTGATACTTAAAAATAATACATTTTAACGTAAGTCAAACGTTACACAAAGAGTTGAGCTTCTGGAAACCGTAAAAAAGGTCTCAAGGCCGCAGCTCGCTCCACAAAAATATCAAGCAGTTATTTGATACATACTTCATTACGTATTTTATCAGATATGATCTCTACGATATCTTCAATTAGCTAGCCATTAATTTAAATCGCTCATCATCAGCATCATTTGCCGGCTACGAGACACTCACTAGCTGAGCGTTTGGGCCTTATTACTCTCGAATGGTAGTCAGGGTCTGACAATGGGGTGAGGATACCAATTTTACGTCCATACCACTGTGGCTCATTACTAAAGTGCTACTCTTGGCCATTGCTGTTATTGAATTTTAATGTTTCCAGTGTCCAGGCAAGTGGGAGAGGGTTTGTCTCGGTATTAGCCTTTCTCCTCTCTAAGGGTTCCGGCGAGTCACAGCTAGCATTAACTTTGTTGCGCAATAGCAATCCTTTCATCATAGTAAGGACCTTTCCAAAAGAGAGGTCCCATTAGTAAGAGGAAGATATTGGAGAAAATTGGGAGTCGGAAAATGATGAAAACGATATCAAACAACGTCGTGATTAGATTGAAAAGATTTTTATTTATTCTCATACACATAAACGGTGATTAACGCAAATACAATGTTTTTTTTTAAATTATTATTCCCTCATTCACAACTTCAGACTTTTAATGGCCGATACCGCATTAATTTTATATAGATGCGAAAAAATTCTCTGCCTGCGTTTTCCAGTATAATAATATGCCTTGCATCTTATCAATACATATATAAACATTTACCTCACGATCTGATCGCTGGGTACGACCGTGAACAGCGCAACCTTAAACCTACGTATAAACAATTAAAACTACACATGATTATTCCTTTCGGTAAGACATATATATCGGCATTAGCCGATAATTACGTACACCTATATAATAATTGTTATACATTAAAATCCATTTAAAATTAGGCTATATGCGTATTACTGACCCAATACAATATTACGGAACGTAAACAACATACTATGGTTGATATAAATGCTAAGTTAAAGCCAATAATCATAATTAAAAAATCCGAGTCGTAAAATCGTTAAAATATATTGAGTTAATCATATATCCGACGAAAACAAACAATATCTGATGATTCGATGAATTAATTATTATTTTTTGATCGACGAAATTAAAATGCAAAGCCCAAATAATATTATTGTATTGTTCAAATCGAGGGCGTAAATCCCTGGAGTTGTGAAAATCGTCCCAAAAATGTAGGGAGAATCAAATTACTTGAAGAGATGAGGTTCGACCCCGACAAATGGTTATCACTAAATATAATAAACAAAGTATTTATTCATTATGCGAATATTATATGTTTAAGTATGAAACAGTGAATCGCTACAGTGCCGGAAAACACAGTTCCGTCGTAAATCAAACGTGGCAAAACATATTCTCCGTCTTTGGGCCAAAGCTGCGCACAGAAATACACAAACAGTGAGAAACAAGTTTCCCGATTTCCGACGACACAAAAATGAAAAATATGCATACATTCAATCTAAACACCAACCAAAAATATTAAAAACAATATACTAATAAATATTTTATTAATTCGCGGTTGGGTTTAAAAAAAAATAAAACAATACGATTGTGCTAAAATTAACGACAATATCACGGTAATTACGAGTTGAGATAATTATTAAAATTAGCGTATTATTAATGTAAAATTGGGTATTAACATTTTAAGTATAATAATAAAATAATACTTAATTATTCCGTTAACCACCACACGAGTCCGAGGTTACATTTAAAACAAAATCATAATCTCCATCTTTAAGCAATATGTATATAAAAAAAAAACCACTTGTTTGTGCGGCTTTTTTTTGGTTAGATGAATTTCTGGTGTGTCATGCAACGAGAAAAATAATCATTTTTATAAAATTGAAAAAATAATATGAATAAAATTTTAGAAGAAAATTGTCAACTCGATAAAATAAATTACAACTAAATTAAATGCCGATGATTTGATGACTGAAAAATAAGATAATTGATTTAACGATGACATCGAACCGTGAAGATATTGAAATATTGGCTGCCGAAATCATGTGAAGTCACAAAAATTGAAAAAAACATTCCGTTTGACAAACCCGCTTTAATTATTAATAATTTGAATAAGATATATATATGAGCAAAATTAAATATTATGACGAGACCTTACAGTTGCGAGATGGAAATGATCTGAGCAAAGGGAAAATCAAAACAGAGGGTCACGGCACGGTCGAAATTGACGGTAGTCGCATAAAAAAATATTTTAACAGAATAAACATTACGAGAAATTAGCCAGTCAGCATTAAACAACTTAATATAAGAAACCATATAAAAATTTATGTAAGGATAGGGGGAGGGGGGGGGGCAGTGAACGACGACAGTGCCGAAATGCACACGGTTACAACAATAATTACATGATTCCCGTCATTAAGCAATCTCACGTTGCTAATATACATAAATGAAAAAGCCACACACAATCCTGTGTAATGGTTGACTCGCTGAATTTCCGGCAATGAAGATATTCACTGTGCATATGCTATGCAACGACGAAAGACATCTTTATAAGATGACGACGCTTTCGATCGGCACATAGGTTGTTACGTCGTACTGTTAAATCCGTCTTAACCCTCGAGGTCTGGTAATGCGTCGTCGTCTGAGTCGGTTTCAGCATCATCAAATCCGGGTTTGTCCTTCATGTCTGAAAAAATTAACATGTAATTAATATATTTAATGACCATCGTTGCACCCGAGGAATCCATGAGTAGTACCAAAAATATGTGCCATTTTTACACCATTTTAAAAATGTATTAAATAATATTTAGTGTAATTTTGCTATTTATGTTTTAAAGGTTCAAATCGGGAAACAGGAATCTAAAAGATGAACTAGAATCTGGGCGACCTTCAAAATATCAAGATGACATATTAATATCCCTGATCGAGTCTGATATTTGTGACACATCGGTACAACAAATAGAATGGGAATTTATCAGGGGCATACGGTTGTTGATTTTGGGTGTGCTGAATGTGGGGAAACAAATAGTTTTTTTTAATGTATAAATTATATTATTATTTATACATTAATTCTATTCTTCGTTTTTGCGACATCAATTTTTTTAATGGAACTATCGTAAAGTGTGCCCTTCTGTTTAGTTTTAGGTGTATTTTTTTCTGCACTGATATTATTTGAAAAATTGATGTCGCAAAAACGAAGAATAGAATTATTGTATAATAATAAAATTCATCAAAAAAAAAAATTTTTTTTCCACATTCAGCACACCCAACATCAATTTCACCGTATTTGGAGCCATTGGAATTTACACACCACTGTACTATTCGAAGATAACAAAAAATAGTGGATAAACACGTGCAATTCTTTGTTATTGAGACAAAGAATTCGATTATTTTTAAACCAAATTGTAAATGGAGATGAGAAACTGAATCAAAATCCTGTTCCGACCCATAAGTCCGGTTTAACACTCCGAAGAGTACTTTTGTACATTTGATGGGATGCAAGAGGTAATAATAACTGATTACGAATTATTAAAACCGGGTGAAACAATTACGGCAAATGTTTACTGTGAAAAATTGGAAAGATCCAAATCGTCCAATTTTGTGCAACAAAAAGGGAATAATTCTACACCAAGATGAATAAATAAAATATTCAGGAGTCAAACTGGGAGGTTCTGGCACACCTCCTATAATCCGCATACACTGCTCCTTCCGATTACTTTCTCTTCAAACTTATGTGCAAACAAAGAAAAAACATTTTCAAAATGAAAAAATGAAAACCACAAGTATTTAGATTAAAAAGTCGTGAAGCGATTAAATATAATTAGTTTTATATAAACTATTAATCCACTTCCCTCATTTCTGAATAAAATGATCAATTGCATGGTTTTCATGGGAACATATACAGTAAACCCCCTATAACGTCAAGATAGTTTCTACGTTATAGGGGGTTAAGGTTTTTAATTTTAATTTTTAATTTGAAGGAAATCATGAAACATTTTCATTCTTATTTTTTTTTTTACATTTTTACCGTTTTAAAAAAATTACATTGTAGGGGGTATCGACGTTATAGGAAAAAACCGCCGCAAACATTATAGGAGTGTACGTTATAGGGGGGTTTATTGTATATTATTACAATATTTTTGATAATTATTTTTTGTGAAATGAGCTTCAGCCTTCATCCCACCGCTCTGTTGACCAGCATCACTCAGAACTCTTTGAAATAGTCATTCATCCGAGTACTATCTGCGTACAGTAGCGGAACTTGTCATAACTTAAGGATAACGATCATAATTCGATTGTTATCTTTACGTTATGATAAGTTTTTTCAGAAATCACGAATCTGTCACCATAAAAAGACATGTGGTAGGATTTCAGGGGAATCGTTCATTTAGAATTGCTGTAAAACGGTTAATGCAGATCTTGCACCTTGAGATTCCGTCTAACGAAAGACACCATCAGAAACAATTAAATAGTACGGCACGTATTTTTGGCACACCGATAATTAACCATCAGAGATAAATTTAAAATGATTACGACGTTATAATGCAGTTGCGTCCGATTAAATATTTATTTACGACATATTCTTAATAATCTCGATCTAAGCAGATAGGCCTTTGTCATGCACATAAAATATATTTTTTTCCGTAAAATTATCATGCAAGAAATAAATCTCAAACCTGTTCAAAACGATGGTCAAATTAATAACCAAACATGTATTAATTCATTAACTACAATAACTATTACCGCATGCAACTCATATTATAGTTCAACGTTCTACTAGAAAATTTCGGTTAGTTTCAATATTGAGATAAAGAATTGGACTTGATTAATAGACGGAATTAAAGTAAATTCCAAACTGTTGACTACAGATAAATGTTAGATTTTTATTCAAAAGGGTAGTGGATTACGCTCACATAAACCCCCCGGCCAGTGTCATAAAGAATTGCTAGAACTCGCCGGAAGGTTAGCCTATCGGTTAGTACCAAGTCAGTTGAACACTGGTTTTAAAATAAAAATGAACTATACGTGCAAACAATATATTAATCGGATTATGACAGCAGAAGTGAATTAACAAGAAAAAAGTTAGTGCAAATGCATACCCAAAATTTAGAAATTATAATTTTTAAAAACAATTACCATCTAATCCACCCATATCACGCATCATGTCTTCGAGTGTACGTCTATTGCCTGAAAATAAAATTATTTATCAATAAGTGTAGACAAATTAATTTTGATACACCTTTGTTGAAAATGCAGTGAATTGAATATATTTGTCCGACGACAAATCCCATATTTATAATTTTATTTTATCGAGGCGAAGCAACAAAAAGAGTCCCCGAGTCAAAACACAATAACACTACCGATCGAATAAAGATACTCTGATATTAAGTTATGCTGAAATTACATTTCATTACCGTAACCTCAAAGAGAACAAAGCAATTTAATTATTTTTTTTTAAAGATTACAGAAAAGAAACCGCAATATTTTACACAATAGCCTACGACAACAGGGAGCCTGTTGCTAATAACTTAGCGAAATCCCCAATGAAAACTAATGATACAAAAAAAAATGCATAATCTCAACGGAAACGCATCAATACATACCCAATTCGTCGTCGCTATCATTTTCTTCTTGCATTTTTGAGAAGTCGAGTCTGAGCCAGTGGTGTTTAACATTTTCACACGTTAGTCTGGGCCAAAATGCAGCATTGGTGTTTATCTACAAAAAATATATTCACATGTTTACACGCCGGAAATAATGTAAAAGGT
Organism: Philopotamus ludificatus; assembly: GCA_022495035.1. Lineage (NCBI taxonomy): Eukaryota > Metazoa > Arthropoda > Insecta > Trichoptera > Philopotamidae > Philopotamus > Philopotamus ludificatus. The sequence continues at coordinate 20,507 of JAGXCT010035919.1, read as the reverse complement.
AAAGTGAAATCAAATTAATTATTTTAAAGATTTTCAGTTTTTAACCTAAAAAATAAAATGTCTAGTCATTGAAATCAAACATAAAATAATTTACTGGACCGTTTCCATGCCGAGTATTGCAGCTTAAAAATTACATTGATATATTTTAGAGAGCGTAAGGATTAATCCAAAATTAAATCACAGTGAAACCCCATTTTTACGTTTCAGGAATTCATGTTTTCCCACAATTTACGTTTTGTTTTATCAGATCCTTCAAAAACGTAAAAACGAAGTTTTATTCTATATTTCTTTATAAAAAAATGTTGGTTGAGTTACTGCAGAATAGGATAAAAGGAAAGTCGGCCATTTTTTTTATAGAGTTTTCCCTCTCTTGAACATTGCTGGCATTGGACATGTATCTTCTACCACTGTTGGTATCGGATTTACCCTCCCGACCAAGGCAAGTATGAGAGGGTTTGCCTTGGTATCCATTTGTCGGCATGTAACAAGTCACAAGTGCCGAGTCGCAAGCGAGCATTTACATTGTTGCATAATAGCAATACTTTCGCTAAATCCCTCCCTGATGAGGGGGACCTTAGTGAGAAAGAATAGGAGCAAAATGCTTCAATGGTTTAAAGAATATAAGAGAAAGTATTCAGAGTTCAGGAACGTTCAGATGAAGCTGAAGCAAAAATTCAACCAAATGAATGATTGATCAAAGAAAATCTGTGCGGGTTCAAATGTGGTTAATAAAATTAAAGGAAAATTCAATATTTTTCCAACATTTTGTGAAAGACGATGAGAAGTGGGTTATGTGCTCCAACCAATGTCACATTTTAAAGGGCAAATGCCACTAGCCACCCCAAAATGATCTTAAAGGTCAAAAAGGTATTTTTGTATGTATGGTGGAATTATAAAGGTACTATTCGATATAAGATCATAAATATTGTATCAATAGCAATTCATGGGAAAAGATTCAGAATATAGCGAAGATCTTCAAAGGTCAGCACGGTCGACTAGCGAGAAAAAGTATCGCGGAAGACCCGTTTAGTCTGTGAAGAGAAATTCCTCTGAAGAGAATCGGGTCGGGCCGGTTACAACGGAAGCACGCGAGAGAAGTCCAGGAGCTCCTTGGCTCACCGTGTTTTTTCCTTCCCTACTGCCCTATTTCGTAGGGCTGCAGTTACCATTTTCATGTGAGGTGTGATTATTTTTGTCTGAGATTTTTTGCTTAGATTGCCAAATTAAGCTTAATTGCTTATGACAGCTTTTCTTAGCGTTTGCACGATTTTCTTGGAACCGTAGGTGCTTAAATCCAGTTTAATAATTTGCTTGTCAAATAATATTTCCCCTCGTAATTATGGTCTAAGTTGTTTGACCTTGTGATGATCATGATTTGACCACCACAGCAATATATATTTTTTTTCAACGTTTCCGTGGGCCAGATGTATTAACATAAAGAGATCTAATTGAATGCAAAAGATTATGTATTTTTTAATCAGATATCAAATCAAACCCTATAGATGTTTTTTTTATTAATTATCCCGATGAACTAGAACTTGTGAAGATTGAAGATTGATTCGTATGTTATACCACTTGTATGTTATATGTAAACACATAACATTTTTGATATGTATAACAGGAAAGTACCTTGGTACATTACCGTATAGCAAAACGGCTTGGGTCCCCGTGGTATGGATACGAAAAAGCAGCTCTCACGTCTTGTGTGAGACTCAGGTTCCTTTGGCCTCGAATGCCATTTGAGAGTTTGATAAGCCCATGCCCGTAGCGAGTGAGAGCCTTGTGGCGGGCAAATGATGATGATATGTATAGCTGTCGTATTTTAACAATATTCACAACTGGAGAGGGTTAAGAGGTCCAGAAGTGTTCCAGCTTGACGGACAAATTTATGGAGAAAAGACAAGGACCAGTATATCGCCCATGTCCAAAAATGGACAAGGCGCTTAAACAAGATATATATATATTGGACTGTTAATTTTAAGCACCAGTGCTGTCAAGGTGATGCCCCCTAAAGGCTGGCCAAAATGGGGATGAATGCAGATTTAATAACGGGCCAAAATTACAGACAGAAGAAGGAAATGATGAAAATGATTCACTCGATAAATTGCTCATTAACAAGTTTTCATATCGACCCCCCATTTTGTGCCGAGTCTCACATAATCGCATTTTCTAGAAATCTATCTCCCGCTTTATAGAAGAGTTAATTGTATATACATTTGGTAACTCACTCGATTAACGTATGAGCATTTCACAGACTCCTCGAATGGATTTAATAATATATTTGATAAATAGACAGAAGAAACTAATAAATATATATATATATATATATATATATATATCATCATCATCATTATTTGCAGTCACAAGGCTCTCACTCGCTGAGGGCATGGACCTGACCTTACCAAACTCTCGCATGGTAGTCAAGGCCAATATGACCGGAAACCTGTGTCTCCCGTTGATAATACAACTGAGAATAATTGCCGCCTATTTATATCCAAAGATAACGGATAAGGATCCAACAAATATAGCGAAACCATATCTTCGCGGAAGTGAGCGATAAGGACCAGATCGACAAGATATATAGAAAGTGTTAAAATCACTAAAGATGAAAATTATTTTAGTTTTAGTATAAATATTTCTATTTGCCTTACATATTACATTAAAAAAAAAAAAAATACATTTTTTTACATAACCATTTACAGCAAAAAGTTGCAATAACAATATCGCTTTTATGTCAATATTAAATTTATAGATAACGTAGAAATCAATATACAATTAGCAAATACAGAAAGCTCATTTGCATCACATATTTTGCTAAAACGTGACTGCAATAAATTAAATATTATACACAATAGCGCAGGTGAGATTTCTAAACTTTGGAGAGTCCGTGACGTTTGATAATTATATACATTGCGATTAAACATAGAATGTCATAATGCGAACATTGTTTTGCAACCTTCATAGAAATGGCGAATACATATTATGAATAGAAAGTTGATAACACAAACCTTTTGTAGTGTAACCTCAATTATTCTTCCTTTATTTTCAAAGCTACATTTTTCAGGTAGAATTTCTGCATGTAGATTAATAGTAGCCTGATAAGCTACATTATCAGGTTTGCATGTACCCTCAAACGTTGCGGTGTTCGATGCAAAACTAATAAATGTCGATAGTTACAGATTAATAATCACATCGTAAAATATATTTGATCGAGAGCGATACCAAAATTTGCAAGTCGAAATCAATTCAGTATACAATGTAGTCAAATTACAGAAAAATATTCTCAAAGCAAATGCGTACATATTACAATTAAATCTCAGAATCATTTAATGAAAAGAAATAATACATGACGCGTAAAAAAATCATATACCAGACTCGGTTTCAAGCGCAAATGCGATATGGCACACAAAAAAATACATAATTTATATAATTTCAATCACTGCGACAAAATATGGCAGATATCGACAGCGAATCTTACTCAACTTACGTTATTTTGGGTGAAGGGCATTCGACAATGTATGTAAGGTATATCTTATCATTCGACTGCGCCCACATCGTTGGGGGATGTATTCCTCTGAAAACATATAAATCGCATATAAATATCACTTGCGTAATAATATTAAAAATTTTAATACCGATCAGGTTTAGTTAAATATATATTTAGTTAGATTTAAGTACTGATATGATATCTTTGTGAGTGCTGATATGAATTCGGAAATTCAACGCTAGTTTCGCAGATTAATGTATATCATATTCCTTTAAAAAAAATCATATAGTAATTCAGCATTTTGTTTGGAGACCGTGTGGATTGTGACCGATTTAATTACGTTAAATTCAGCAAAACTGCTCAATTTATATATAAAAAAAAAATATTTTGCTCATTCTGGAAGGTTTTTTTACGATTTTTTATATTTCCAGTCTCGAATAAAATCAGGGATCGCATTATATTTAGAACCTATTGTCCGCGAACCCAATTCTGTATCGGGCCATAGCGAATGTATGGTTATTTATAAACACACAACATCAAATGCATATGATAATGTCTGAATCTCATGAGGCGCGTGCGTATTATGATGGAAATGTATTGTATATGATTGGCGAACATGGCCGCCACAATATTATTCCACGTGATAGCGGTGCATATTGCACGTTGGACTTTGTCTTTGTCCGGCGTACATGTAAATACGTATTCTTAACGCGGCGCTTGAAAGGGGGGATAAAAATTTATCGACGTGATCATGGTCGCCGTTCGCGGGGTTAGGGCGGCGCATCGCCGCCATCGAAGAAAACAACAAGCGGCGTTTGAGGTTATGTCTGGGCGAGGCGCGGCTCGCCGGCATACACGTTTCTGGAAATAACAAGAAAACGATGCCCGGAGTACGTCGGGTAATGGACGGCGGCAGGGGCCGCGGAGTGAGGTACGGGGGCGGAGTCCCTCGTGGCGGGGCCCCCCTCGCCGAGGCCCCCTTTCCCTCACCCCCGCGGGGTCATTACGACGGCTACGCCCGACGCAATTTTTCAGATTGTTCCGATCGATAATGCATAACAAGATGGCGGCGCCGGCGAGCACGCCGGCACGTGGGGAGCGGGGAGGTGGGGCGGGAGGGATCGCGGAGGCCGGAGCCCCCGGGGGCTCCGCCCTGCTGCACTACTCACACTGTCTGCGCCATAATCGAGTCCGATGATCTCTCGTGCGGAGTTGCTCGTGTAGCGGCGCCGGCGGCTGAGTCGCGAGTGCTACCCGGCTCGTCTAGAAAATTGTCTATCACACCCAGTGCTGCCAGTCGGCAAAAATCGAAGTCGCATCGACTGAATCGCGCATGGCCACACTGGGAGTCTCCGCTTCAAAACGCGTTGGCAGATAAATAACCTAGCCGTGCCGATGGGGTCTAACTTCCCGATGAACAATTTGGCTTCAGACCAGGCCCTCCACTTATCACCAAATCTTTAGAGTTAAAGTTTAAGAGACTGAATTTGTCGGAAAAGGACTAAACTTTAGTCACTCCTCCGGCCCAATATTCTTAGACATAACACGTGCCATTGACAAAGTCTGGCACAAAGGTATAATTTATAAATTAATTAAAGCAGACTTTCCCTCTCCAAACATCAAAATTATTCAATCATTCTCAGATAAAAGATGCTTTAAATTAAAATTAAATTCAGAATTTTTATCACTCTTCAGTTTAGTTTATTTATTTCAGTCCCACGAGGCTCGAATCTATCACCTTTATTATTTTCGCTATATACTAACGACATTCCAACCCCATCAAATAAAAATAACTCACTATTAGGAAAAAAGAGACACCGCCAAAAATATTAATTAATAACTTAGAAATTCCTGGGATCTTCGAAGCTAAGTTTTTTGGAGTCATCTTTGATAAACGCTTTACTTGGAAAAACCACATTTTAACTCATAATTCAGGGGGCCTCAAAGTTCAGGTATTTAATATTAAATTATTCCCTAAAAAAAAATGTCAGCTATTGGATGTTTTTCGGCTGGCTACCCTAACCATATGCACTGACTATTCTTCAGACTTCAGGATATTTTAAAAAATAATCATTTTTTATTAAATTTAAAAAAAAATGCACCTAGAATGCACATCATATGTGAAAGTATTTAGTGGGGGCCCTCAAAAATGAATTACGCCTGGGGTCTCTCATGCTAAATCTTCCACAGTATACGAAATTATTGTCTTCTGCATTTCTTTCATGCTATATGCCACAAAATATTTTGTAATTTTAATAGCAAAATTTGTTTCATCATAATTATCCACGACAAAAATCTAATGCATCCGAAATAATCGCCCATTAACATAGTTTTATTTAAATCTGAAATATTCAATTAATAATAATATATGTACAGTAAATATGGCGATGTAGGATGACATAGAAATTATCTTGAGATTGGCTTGAAATCGAGTTAATATTAAAAACTACTCTGACATAAGAGTTTGTAAAGGCTAGAGGAAACCATTGCACCACACTCCCTCGACAATAATGGCATGGTCACTCTCCTCGAGGAATCCATTTAAAAATATTAATAATAGTGAAAATAATAAACATCTCAGAAATAGCGCAAGGGAGTAGTATTGACGTCATTGTCAAATTGATATATGGTAATTTTTTAGGGTTATAATAGCAGATATGCTACGTCTAAATTATTTAGAGAAAATTCAGCATATGCTAAAATATTCACTAATAAATCTATAGAAACATTGAATTGTTTTCAGAACGCCAATAAACCGAACGTTTTTACGACTTGGGGCTTTTGTTCTTGGAAACAAATTGTTATCACCTGCTAATATTTTTTTCTATAATCTACAGATATTTACCGTTTGGTACCTGGATCTGAAAAAAAACAAATAAACGTTATAATAGTTAAAAATGATTTTCGTTAAATTACAAAATAAATTTATAAAGCCCTCTTTCCAAATTTTGTATGAGTGCCTTTGTTTTCTATAACGCAGGATTTCTGTAACGTGGTCCGGATTTTTACGTTATAGGAAGGCTGACTGCGGTTGGAAGGGTCGTGAGGTTAGTGAAATCGTAAAAGAGAATTAAACTTCCTCACTCAATTTTTGGTGTTTATTGTTTTAATTTAATTTTCTTTAATTAATTAAGTATATTTACGGCTCGAAATGCCCCATTTTTATTGTTTTTGTAATAGCGAAAGTTAAATACAGCCACCCGATATTATAGCGAAGAAATAAGGACCACATTATACAAAACCCTCGTTATATAAACCAAAGGCATTCACGCAATATTTGGAAAAAGGGCTTTATTATTATATTTTGTAATTTGAACGAAGTCAATACATCGGTCATTTTCCATTCGCATATTTTAAATGACCTTGTTCATCCATATGGCTGGATTGTGCGGCGCACACAGGTGCTGAGGCCCCAAGATAAAAAAGGAATCGTCTGTTAAAGATCTTGGTTTTTTGTTTGATTTTAAATTAAAATTTAATTCACATGTATCGGATCATCAAAAATGTTGGGCTTCGTCTTGAGAAATTCTCATCCCATACGTAGCACCTTAGTCATACGATTAATCGATATAATATTATCAATAATATTTTATATAAAATAATTAATCAATCTAAGCATCGTTCAAAATGTACAGATCTTCACTTTTATGTTCCTTTAATTTTGATTAATATCATAAAATAAATATGTTTTTAAAACAAATTAATACTTAGTTGAATGACAGACGATAAAATTAAATAAATATAGCATTTTCAAGACACTAAAGTCCTTTCATAATACACCGTGGTTGACGAGATGTAACAATTCCTCGTCTGCAAAACCGGTCCAGTTGCAAATGGTGCACGGCAAGAACGGCTTTTTATACCAAAACATCGTTTTGATTCGACTTCACAAGAGAGAAATTTGTATTTCAATAAATGTTTTGAATAGATGAGAATTTTATTATAGATGAATTCGCTTATATCTTCATCAGCCCTTGTAAAAGCGAACGGATGTCTTACCGATGAGCGCTGGATTAAATTTATATTAAGACCATATTAGAAAAAAAAACTACACATTCATCCCTTGAATTACACGGGGGGTTTTAGCGCAGTTTTTAAAACCACGTTTCAAAAAAATCGCGTAAAAACCAAAGATTTAAAATAGTTTTACAAATTTAATCTATTGAAAAATGACACAACAAAAGATTTCCTATCTATACTAAACAATAACACAAACAGCTGTGATATATGTCAGGGTTTCCCAACCGTTTTTGCTCCGTTCAGCCTTTCACCAATGTTTAATATATAATCCCCCCTACCTAAGATAGTCTAGCTCAACAGGTATATTAAAAATAATATGCATGCAAATAGTGTCGAAATTCTTATTTCTCTAATTTCTGAGAAACGTAACCATATCCATGATTCCTTTTATAGAGGACCATGGACATAGTTTTCATGGGACTGTATCGTGCAGTGGTTTCCCGTTGCCTTCTGTACCTCAGTATTTTTTTTTAAATTGAAGGGCACTGCTGCCCGCTTTCCAGCTTATATTTTTGACAATTCATTTTTTGTGAAATGAAGGCCATCAGCCTCAACACCACCCTTCTATTGATTAGCGTCACTCTTCGGAATGATCACCCATCCGAGTACTATCTGCGCTCAGTAGTGCCTAACTTGACAATCATAATCCGATTGTAATTACCTTCAACGCCGTTCATATCGCCAGATTGTGTGGGGCACACAGGCGCTGGAAGATTAGGTGCGCAGAGAGGCGCCAAGATGGCAAAAATTGAAAAATATTGAATATGAATCCATTAAACTTTTATAAAATCTTCTTAAAAAATTTCCTAATTCTTTTTCATAAAATGTTTTTTTTTATTTTAGAGAGGGGAGATATAGAGCCCCAATTAAAGTTCTGCACACAGGCGCCTGGCACTGTTGGCGCGTCACTGACTGCAGGTTATTTTCAGTATCCAGCCAATTTCCATGTTTTTTAACAGAATTACCATGACGTTCAAATAAGCTAATTTATTTGTGTAGTGTTGTGATGAACATTTTGTAAATGATGTTTTAACTTTGCTGGTTTCTTAGAATCATTGGGTAAAGCTTTGACACAGATAACACGTTGAGGCCTTTCTTCTCAACTGATGATGATGATTTCGTATGGCTTTTACTTTGCCATTCTTCGCATGCTCGTTTCAAATTCAACCAATTCAGTAATCTACCACCTGGAACTCCAAAATTTACCCGCAGAGGAGAATTCCCCACGAGTAGAAAGCCCATAATCAAAGGCGTGCCATACGTATGGTACGTATGTACTAAATTGTGCGGCGCACACGGCCGCCTGGGCGCCAAGTGGGAAAATTTTAATATATAAAATAATAATTTAATAAAATAAATTACGTTTTCTAAAATCGCCTGTAAATTATATATACAAGCAATTGCTCGTAGTTCGTTTTCTCAAGTACCATAGATGTACAAAGGCGATAATTTAAGTTCAGCACACAGGCGCCGGATACTCTCGGCGCGCCGTTACCCATGATATACATATATAATTATTGAAGGAACGAACTCTAATTATATCTGGAGGAAATCGTAATTCTTGCGCCAGCACTCAATTGGGTATTTATAGGGATGCTTATGAAGCTGCAGCATTAGGGCCCCTATCATTGGGGCCCCAAAGACAGCCCCCTGATACTTTACTCATTATTTTATAGAATTTAGTTTTGTTTTCTTTTTATAAGCTTCAGTTTTAACTTCTCTTGTAGGACAATATAAATTTCGTGTTTTAAAGGAAAGTTTAAACATTTCTAACGGATTTAGGAGACGCAATATTTCAAATATAAATGAAGAAAGTATTGAATACACCAACTCAAGAACATATTAAATTAATCATAAATTCAATTAACTACAAATATTTAAAATTACCAGATATATTTAATTCAATCTATAACATTAATCGCATAGAGATTTTTTCAAAAAAAAACTTATATAACAATGCCGATGACAAGTGAATCTGACAGAGCTTTCTCTAAACTCACATTTATAAAAAAATAAATACAAATCGACTACAAGTGATGACACTCCATGTCCTTGGGCAACCGATAACCCACCTCCCCCCTAATTATATGCTACTAGGGACCTTTGAAATGTAATAGGGATCAGGTCCCAAAAGTCACCATCCGCTACTGCCAGCAAAGGATAAAAAAAACAGTCTCTCCATAATCTCAAAATAAAGGGAAAACATGTCAGATTCATCAAATTTAAATCTCTTTTATATTATTTTAATATATGTATTTATTTTTAAGTATTATAATAAAAAAAAAATTAAGACCTTTGTGCAATATTACATTGTTGAAATATTTATTTATTAACATTAAATTTGCTTATGAAATATATTTTATTGTTATATGTCGATAATGTTTATAACATTTGATACTAGAGGTATGAAAACAACGGTTTACTTTTGAATCGTAAATGAAACTTCATAAATCAATTGATTTTCAATAGGATATTCTGGAAATGTGTCAAGTTAGATATTATTGTTCGATTATTATTACTTTAAGTATAAGTTTAAATATTTAAAAAAATGTATAATCCCCTTTATATTTTATTCTTTTTCATGGAAATGAGTATTCTTTTATATCGGCTCGTGTTTTATATTTTTTCGCAAGATCTTTCACCGATTCAAAATAAAATTAAACTCAGAAAGAAATTATTTTATTGGATTGACCATCTCCGGCTTAGGTATAATGGTATATCCTTCTTTTGAATATTTTTATTTGAATGTATTTTTTCTGGAAACCCTTCTGTCTTTATTCTAAAAATATTAAAACATAATGACAGTTTGAGAATAATCAAATGCTTTTACTGTCATTTTTTATAAAGTTATACTGCATCATTTTCATATTCATAGGGCCTTGAATCCATGCAATTAAAAACAATTTGATCTAATTAAAAATACTATAGTATTTATTGTATATATTAAAATTATTTTCTCTTCGATTATTGAGCTCTATTATAAAAGATTTTTATTTTTGATAAATTAATATTAATTTGGCACATTTAGAAAGCACTGATTTAAATCTAAAACGTATTGGTATCTCATTTAGCATTATAAGTTATTATCATTGATGCTTTATTGTATAAATATGGCAAATGAATTATCTAATAATATTATTAACTATTCTTTGCAGTTACAAACTACGGAGAAATCCGAATGCTCGAAATGGCGTCGCGACGCCATCGATTCGACGCCATCAGTGAAAGTTCAATTTGTTAATAAATAATAATCAAAATAATATATTTTTAATAAATCAATGTCTTTATGGCAGCTTTCGAAAGCACTGATTTAAATCTCAAATGCATTCGTATTCCATTTGGTTATGCAAATTACAGTTACAAACTACAGAGAAATCCGAATATTTGAAATGGCGTCGCGACGCCATCGATTCGATACCATCATTGAAAGTACAATTTCGTTTAGAAATATTATTGCATTGTGTTATATATTAATATATTTTACATTTAAATATATTTATGAATGCTATTTTTATTTGTAATCATTATGTTTTTGTTTGTAAAACTATTGCTATTTATTTTTAGAAAATACTTACACTTGATAGCTAATTTCTAATCGATTAGCTATTTCTTTATATATTGTTCTGATTAATTTTAACTCCATTGTTTGCAGTTTTTGTGTGTGGTGTTATTGTGATTTAGATGTCTCATAAGAATCAGGATATAGGGATGGAATAATTGTAATAAAAATCGTATTTTAAAATTAATTTGTGGTTATCTTTATTTTTGCACATCGATAACTTATTAACAGACATTGATCAACACATCAAATTTAATACTACTATTTGATGACACATTGACTTAATACATAATGTCCAGGGACGCATTCATAAATAAATTAAATACTTAAAAATAAAATAACGTATTACATAGTTTCAATTACAATATGGATCTGTATTAATTATCGGAAACATGAAGGAATTCACTAACATTTAGATTTATTTATGTATGGGTTATATTTAATTGATATTTTAAAGATGTTAAAGAATGTAATATAATTTTATAGTTATCCCTGACATTATTCTAATGATTATTGGCACAAAAATACAGATAAGTGACGTGGTGGGCTATTCAATATTCACATTAAGATTTTCGCTACATACTTACATACTAACAGAAAATATATTCATATGTTACATATTTTAATTTTGAAATTTTAATCACAATATGTATCACCGGATAGAATAGAGACAGTTATAAAAAATATGTATTTTTTCATACTTATACACTATATTAGCCCGAATAGTCCACGCAAGACTTTTTTTTTTACAATTTTGAAGAATTTTTTACATATATGCAATGAACTGCCAAAAACCATAACCTCTAAATATGATTTTTTTTAAATTTAAATATATTTTTTTTAAATGACATAATAGAAACTGACGCGTTTCAATAAAAATATTTTTTTCTCTAGACATTCTGATGAAAAACACAATATATTTATTTTCCTTTGGATAAGTAATATATTCCTGTATAAATACACGCTTTTCCAAGCCCATCACTAGAATTAATATACATTTCATTTAAATTATAATAAATTTCGTAAGAAAAACTCAACAAAGATAATTTCAAGGATTTGTTTCTCATTCTTATCTATATAAAATAACATAACAAAGAATGAAAAGTCTAATAAATTAAGAATAATATCACACTCGTTTCATTTAACGTCATCATCGTTGACGACTTCGTTAAAAATAGCACTTTTCCATCTTATACAGAAAGTTTGATTAAGACGAAATTCATACTAGGCGACATTTCGTCTTAAGGGAACTTACACATGTCTTTATTCTCTATCTACAAAGTAATAGCCGACTTCAACTTAAGACATACTTTTCAATCAAATCAGTTTTTAACCGATCCATTTTTTAATACGAAATCATATTTAAATTTAAATTTAAAACACTGTCAGCCGAAACACCGTTAATTCATCTAATTTTAAAAATAATAAATATATTAAGCAAAATCATGTCGCCGAATTTCATTGTGATATCAGAGCGTCCATCAATTTTTTTCCCATACTTCAGTCCAAAGTCTCATAAATATCTCAATCACTATATGTCACAACCGTAATCCAAAGACGCGTAAAAAATAATAGTGAAATTTCCGGTGAAACTTTACGTTACAATTGATTTTTTTTGTTAATCATAATTTAATTTTATCATACGAATCTATGAATTTTACATTATGCAGGTATGTTCGTTAAATTCTGAGAGTGCATACATGTATATGTGAAATCTCGCTAATCGAGAAAATATTATTTATGTGATAACAACATTTATTATATTAATTATAAACAATTCAATTTTATTACACACATTAATTGAAATTATCTACCTTGACTAGAGATAAATCAAACATTGAGTATTGTTAAATAAACTATAGATATTAATGTTTAGAATCTGATCAAACATTGCAACGATTTAAATAATTAAAAAAAAAATGTATTAGATAACACATGAGATAGTTGCAAAATTAATTAACACACTCATACTGAAGAATTGTCATTATTATATATTTAATTACATCCAACGAACATACCCTTAATCAATAATAGTGTACTTAATCGTTCTAACAAACACATATAATTTCTTTAGGTCACTAACATTTATTTTAGGCAAACGACAAACATGTATTTTTATACGTGATAGGATAGTTAACATTTATGCAATATATTAATTTATTCTATCGTGTGTCGGAAACATAGTATTTGAGGGTGAAAATAAATAACGAAATCATATAAAGGCGAGGCGAAGTCTCCGACCCCTTGAATTGCTCACGGGGTAGATGTTAATTTATATTATTAAAAATCGTTTGGCACATTTTTCAGCATTTGTTATGTATTATTAACGCATTGAGCTATTACTATACGTCTTGTACATGCGAGCATTGCAAGGAGCCGAAGCAACTGATTTCATAAATGGGATGTTCAGGTTTTAATCTCTCAATTCGGCCTTAAATTCGATTATATATCAGTACGAATGCATTGTTTTCCAAATGCATTGTTGAATCGTTTAGCTGATCTTGTTTTAGCCACTTGGTAAAGTTAATAGAATAGGGATAGGATAGTATTTACATATATAGGGGTAAATTGTCATTCAGTGATCATTTTCATCGTCAATCAGGGAACTTTATTCGATCTTATCGTCATGGTTTGCGTTTCTCCGTGCTAGGAGGTTTTTCTTGCATTTTCTTTTCAGATGTTCCCGGTGGCCTTTATAGAAAAATAATTTTAGATGCGTGTTTATACGATGGTTTTATTTAAATCAATGGGATGTCGACTTACATCTCTGGTGGTGCGAGATAGCTGGTCGGTGACTGATTGATGGTAGCTTCGTTGATCGCCTCCAGTGGTATCTCCGGGACTTCGATGCAGATATTCGACGGAGATGGAAAAATGGTGACGCACTGTTTGTTAAAAAAAAATATAATTAAAATTCAGCTCGTTATATTATTTTATTATGTAAAAATGTTATTTACTTTATCGACTTTGGGGCTTGCGAGGGTAGCCTCTCTGGAGATCTGCTTGCTCTTGATTAGCGGATTCTTGAACTGAGAAGAGAATGCGAATCCACGTCGCAATGCATTCCTAATCATTCAAAAAAATCATCTAATTATATGATCAAATATTGTTATATCATTGAAGTTGGTGTTGTGCGTACCTTGTCGGACTAGGAGGCGGATAACTGGTACCTCTGAAATCAGTCATATTACTCGGTGGTGGTCCTTTTTTCATATAAACGACCATATTTGGATCTCTCGGAATATCCAAGCTCACTTGTGGGATTTGTATTGTACTATAATAATACAGTATATGCCGGTTAATACGGAGATCGATTAATCCGGACACCTCAATATGTAGAGGTGTCCGATAATCGGAACATCCGTTCATCAGGGACGTACAAATATTGATAAACATACAATAGCCGCTTATAGAGATCTTCTGAAAAATTGTTTTTCAGAAGACGCGCATTTTTACCTATTTACATCCGAGTTTAAAACAAGCGTCTATTGTATGCATCCTTATTTATTTCATATGTCTGTATATTATTACATACATGAATTTAGATGGTGATCCTTCACCGGATGATAGATCAGGCATACTCTGCCCCATTTGCAGTGCCTGGGTGGGTTGTACTGTTAAAGTGTTCGGTGTTTGAACTGGTCCAATTGGTGGACGAAGTGCGAGCCGCTGGGATGGACTACGTGGTCTTAAGTTCTGAAAGTATTGTCATAATATGATTAAACCGTTCTCGGATATTCTGTTTCCTCCATTCTCGGATTCCAGCATTTGACACGATCCAAAACCTTTCATTATCTGTTTTTCAAAGCAAGCCGGATTTCGGAGACCGATTTTTTTTTAATGAATGAATTGAAGAAAAAATAAAAACGATAACATTGAACATGCGACGTCGAATTTTGTAATCAAAATGTACTTACCTGATGGTGGACGACGTCCGATCCGTCCGGTGGCCATTCCTCGGTGCTCAAAGAGAACGCACGGTTGTCGACGAATGTGTCGACGCTGCCGGGGCGTCGGGACGGACCCGGCGCCGGCTCGGTCATATCGTATGACCCGCTGAATAATAAAATGGCGTAAAGACATACCTAACTTTCCATATGAATCGCCCTCTCCACAATAAATACCTGTGCGACTGTAACAAACTTGATAAATGGGAAGCGGCCGAACTCCCGCGGGATCTCGCTCGGGATACGCTGCGATAAGGACTCTTATTGTGGCTGACGAGTCCCATCGAAGATTCTAGAAAAACGATCGCAAATTATGACGAAAAATACATTTACCTGCGAGCCGGTGCACAATTATGATTAATTTTACCGTCCGTATTAGCCGTGTCGATGGCCATCTTTTCAGCTCCGTGTATCATCGTGATCAGTCTTTCTTTGGCGGCTTTTCGCACTGTCCTAGTTATCTTATCCGGCTGTAAAGCTTGCTGAAATACAACACGATATCAATAAACAGTATCACGACCGAAAATAATATAAAATCACGATCGAATACATCGCTGAATCGTTTATCCGCCTCGAAATCGCTGACCGAATCCGAATCGATGTCCATCAGAGATCGTCTCGGGTGTAAGAAATACCTCCTCGCCAATTCCATTGTCACTTTAGCCTCCATCAATGCAAACTCCCACATCTAAACATAAAAACGATCATTATAACAATAATCATTAACATAATTAAAATGATATATTTACCTTTAGATTCGGACTTTTGGCATGATTTTCTTTGATCTTAGACTCGTATATCGTGAAGTATGTTACGACAGTTCCGGTCTCGTCTAATACGACGATCAGAATCGACGCTAAATGTTCAACGCCATCTTTGATTACGTATTTAGGATAAAATCGCATCTTATCAATCATATATTTTTGGCTAAAATATTAAATCGGCATTATTAATCGATTATATTATAATAAAACATCATCCCTCGATTTGCTTCGAATATTACAATCTAGTAAAATAGATTTTCACGAAATGCAGTGGCGAATTATGCGGTGTATAGGTCTCCGAATATATGATCAGATTGTGCGGCGCACACAGGCGCCGGAAAATTAAGGGAAACTTATTACACAGTTTGTAAAAGTAGCAACTTATATATCAGATGTATTTAAAGAACAAACAAATATTTTTTGATTCGAATTAATTGATAGACGACAAAAAGAACGCGATAAAAAGTTAAGGGTGAGGTTAAATAATTTTCCCTCATCTAATGCGTCGTTATAAAAATATTTAAAGAGTACTATGGGAGAAAAAAGATTTTTAATTTGATTTGAATCACCACTATGATATCTAAATATTATAATACCGTGTAAATCGAGGGATTGGCGTCTTATTTATACGTATGTCTTACCGTACTACTCGGTATGTGGGATCATAATCGGATTTTTTCTTATTTTTCGTAGGGACGCATGTCAAGAACGTATCCGTGAATAATATCGCTCTGAATTCCAGCTGAAATATTTAATGTATTATATGTATGCGTAACATTGTGAATACAATAGAACCTCGATCCATCGTTTTTCAATTATTTTCCATCGATAAGCTGACGGTATAGCATTAAAAAATAGTTGAACAATTGAAAATGATTTTCTGCAATTTTCAATAGACTGAAAATATCATTTTTCTTGGCAAGAATTGATTGTGTAGTCCTTTTCGTTTAGCTGTATTTCTTCTGGATTTATTATATCCTCTTAAACTATGTGTTTCAGTATTAATTTTAAATTTTTGACGGGACATTTATTTTTGTGTAAAAATGATCCATTGTTCCGAAACTCGAGTTTCTAAAGATGATCCGATACGAAAAGTGGTCGGGTCTAATTAATGATGAATGCAAAAACGATGAATCGGGGCTCCATTGAATATATTGTTTTAATTACCCTTGTATCATTCCATTCTTTCATTCGCAAATCGCCTTGCAATATTAAAAAGCGTCGTTGTCTGGGATCACATCCGATTATTGAATAATACAGGTTCAATTCCATGTACGGCTTCACCTCTGGTTCGATATCTTCATCTTTCATGCTCTGCAAATTAATAATATTCAACGATGACATTGCAAAATCTCTACATCATTAAATTATCAACTCACAAACAAATCGTAAGATTCTATTGCGGCTATCGTTTCGTCGGTGGCATCGCACTCGTCCGTGAATCGAACGCTAAGATTCACTTCGGCTATGTACTTTTTGACCACCTTGTACATCTTAGACAGAGTAGATAGTTCCGGCTCAGTGTCGGTCAAGTCGTAAATTGCTTTGAGCAGCAGCGAATATTTCGTGAGACGCTGCATAGGCTTGACCATGATGTCGGAGAGTTTCAGTCTGAAAAAAAATTGACTTGTGCAAAAATTCCATTCTCTAACTATCGCCTAATAAGCATTAATACCTCTTGCATTGTTTTTGCGATTCGCACCACGCTAAGAAAGCCGTGTATATGGCATTCACTTCCATCATGTGACGATTGTACTTTTGCATTTTTTTATGCTCGTATACGAATATTTCGTATGGCTTGAAACATTCGGGGAACATCATGATACCCTCGAACAATAGCTGTGTATTAAATCTAAAATTGGATCGCAATATTATAAGTTTTTGTAAATGTTTATTAAATATACAGAGCCTGGCCAAATTATGCGGACAATTGAGATGTGTAGCAGCTGGAGAGAAATTAATGCGTCATACTCTGAATGAAGTTGATGATTGCATTATGTAAATCAGTTGACAGAAAAATAATACAAATGCGAGATGAAGATTGAACATAAGTAATCGCATAATAAAGTGGTCAGCATCGGTAAAAAAAAATAATCATTTAGTAGAGAGTAGTAAAGTGCTCGTACTCTTTTTATTTCCACGATATGTAAATCCAGTCATTTATTTTTTCTTCATACTAATAATCAATCCTGAGAAATGTTAAAATTAAACGACATGGTAATAAATTCAAGCATTTAATGTATTGTTTGGTTTTGACTAAAATATTGACACGCTACTTAGATGAAGTGACGAAATTGCCATTTTTCGTTAATGGAATATATTAAAAATAATTGAAAAAATTGTAAACGAACATTAAATAAATAAAACCACTGCTATACATGATTTGAAAATGAAAAAAATGGTTTTTATATGAAAAATAATCCGTATTGATGCCTCAGTTTCTATATTTATCGAACATGACTCCTTACGACTGTTTCCTGTACTCCCGAATATGAAAAAATAATATTAATTAGATAAAGATTTAGATGTAAGGTTTTCAACTTTTTTTGGACCTTATTTCACTATTTCCTTCACTGAGAAACGTTTAATTAGGGATGCCTAATTTAATATATTAGGGGTACCAAATAGTAATCCATTTTTTTTCATGCCTTGTTTGAGATCAGTCTGTACTTGGACACGGTGGAGTAAACATCTCGTAAGTGTTCCATTCCTCGGTGTACTGTTCCTCGGCTTTTTTTTCATTCATCATTATTTTTTTTTATTGTTAGGGATAAAATGAGAAAGCCAGAAACAACCGAACAGCATATACGGCATTGAATGCTAATTTTTTACTATCAAGGCTGGAGTGCGACCAAAACGATCAAGTCAATTTGGAAAATTTATGGAGCAGTAAACCGATGTCAGTTTTGGTTTCGAAAATTTAAATCCGGTGATAGAAGTCTCAGAGATGCTCCGAGATCAGGACGTTCATAAAATTTGAGAATTGTTTGCTGAATGCCACAGTGGGAGCCGATCCTCGTCTCTAAGTATTGAAAAATTTTCCCAAAAACTGCATGCTCAGTGCAAAGATGACCCGAAAAAAAAATGGATTTAAATTTTGAAGTCTTGAAGCATCGTCCATACTTGCCAGACCTTGCTTCATCTGATTTATATCTATTTAAATCGATGGAACACTCGCTAAGGGAAAAAAAATTGCAAGATGTCGAGAATCACTTAAATGTCTATTTTGACTCAAAACCTGAAAGTTTTTATAGAAGAGGAATTGAAAAGTTGCCTGATAGATGGCAAACAGTCATAGATAACCATGGAGATTATATATTTAAAAAAATGGATTAATTTTGGGTATCCCTAATATTTTACATGGTGGAAATGCAAATGCATAATTTATTTTGTAGCTAACCAAACTTGGACAAACGATAAATGCGAAACATTTTGAATAACCGATTCGTTTAGCTGCGAAAATAAATATAACGATCCTTCATTGTGCATAGAAGACAAGTGTTTTTGCAGCATGAAAAATAAGGCGTGAAAAATTCTTCGACTTCAGAAGAAAAATTAGTAGCCTCCCTTATTAAATTAAATTAAAATTGAAATGTTGCCAGATGTGTAAAAAATACAAAATATGACATTTTCAGTTTGCTTTAAACCCATGTTTCGCTTCTTTCAGCAACATTGTAAATACGGAGATATCTGTTATATAGTTGATTTTTTTAAATGAAATATGATATTGGTGGACAACTTTTTCTGAAATTAAATATTGAAATAATCCAAAAAAAATATATGGAACGGTTGGAAACCTCATTAAGATGCGCTGGCACAATTAAATGATATTTTAAGATGAATCGCATATTTTTTTATTTTTAAAATAGCCGGCAATACTAAAAACTGGTAGCTGCATAAAATTAGAGTTAAATGTCCGCACATTTCGACCGTGGCCTATACACGGAGTGATCGATTACCCCTGTTCGCGAATTATGGCCTCGGCCATCATCGGATACAGCGAATGATTCCAATAGAACAGATTCACGTTTAGTATGTCGGTGACGTTGGAAAATATTTTTTTCAGATCGATTCCGCACAGAATGCCGACAGTCTCCAGGTGGTGGGCGCCCGAATAGAAGAGCTGAAACACGAATGCCACATGTACGATTCGATCACGATTATTCGACTATTTGACGGATATCGAGCATACTTCGACGGCCGTTCGCAAATGGCTGATATAAGACGCTTCGGTGGTAATGAGCTCCATGATGGCGCGCTGCCTAGCGCCCTGTCTTTCGTTATATCCTGAAAAAATTGGCACATCATGAATCGGATTCAGTGCATGTAATAATCATTACGCTAACGACGCTCGCTCTAAATAAATAACAACATTGGCGCGATCTAATACTAAGTCGGTAAAATGTATAATATTAACTAGACATGTCGATGATAGCGTCGATCTCGATCATCTGAATCTGACGCAGGGCGTCGTAAGCGCATCTCGTCATGGAGACCGGGATGAAGGACGGCAACAGCGGGATCTGCGTAGTCCAAAATCTGTTTAGGGTAAATTCTAGTTTCTCCATTTTACCCACATCACCCTAAAATAATCAAATGTTTAATATGCGCGAATATTATCGTGAGAGGATCGAAAAGCAATCATTTTTTTCCGTTATCATTTCAATTATACTTATTCATATACTTTAAAATAATATTTTGGCGATATGAAGAATTAAACAGTGGTGTAG
>JAGXCT010035918.1:66119-96578 GCA_022495035.1 Philopotamus ludificatus | reverse complement strand
ATGTCTTTTCTCGCTCGCATCCGGTAAGATGTGCAAGTGCGTGTGAAACCGTACTAATGACAGGTGCCGAAAGAACTCCAAGTTAGCGGCGTGTCCTCAGTCTGTGGCGGGACATCGCCGAATTTGTGCGTCATTTACGCGTCATATTAATTTGTAAAATATCTAAAATATTGACCATAGCCCGCATAAATTATTTTTTTACTTTTAATTAATACGTGATTGTGAAAATATAATGTGCATTTGGTTTCTTATACTTGGAATTTGACCCAAATAACCGACTGTCCCGACCTGAAATATAGTCAGTAACAACCGTTCAAACGTAAAAGAAAACTTTAACAAATGTGAAAAGATTTTTGTTGGATATAAACCAATTTAATATCTGAAATTTTTAAGCTAATGGAAAATTTACAAGGCTTTGAAAATGTCAAAAAAAACATTGAGTGTTAACGATTGATGTATTCCGGATTTTCAATGTATAAGCAATGCGGATATTATATCCAATCTCAACCAAAAGAGAAAGAAAATGGGGGCTATGGGCGAAGAAGTAGAAAGTATCAATCATTTGATGATAATTTATTATAGTACTTTGACCAATAGGAATTTAAATGTCTTTAAAGCTTATAGAAAAATTCTAAATAAAATTAGAAAATGGTAACATGATTCTTATAAACAAAATAAAACCAAGATTTTCACAGAGAATAGAAACCATGCTAACGTAAAAGTTTAATAATTTTAATAATGTATAACTAAAACTAAACTAAACTAAACAGTGGCCTTATAACCCTGGGGCGAGTCTTTGCCACCTGGAGGACACCTCCGTCTCAGTCATGATGTCATGACTGTAGACACAAAAGTTCTCCAGGTTATCTAGACTCTTCAGATACAGGTCAGGTCATAGTAAAGCCAGGAATCAGGCTGTCACGCTTGGATTGGGGGAACAATAATGAATTAGACAGGAGTTGCCAAGCCGATTCAGTGGCCCCAGCTCACAGTCTGATCCAGGTGCTACAGGCTGCCTCCTGCCATACCCCATCCACTGAGTGGCCTGGATAGCGGCCTGGCTCCTCACAGCTCCGTAGAATCTACGAAACTACGATTGCGCCAACCGCCATCGCCACCACGTCTAATACCGGCACGCGACAACACTCGACTATATGTTATTGTATTTAAATATCAAATAAATATTATTAGTTATCATTATCCGTGTTATCTTATTATCCGTGCGGCTCCTTTCCACCATTAGCCCAGATAATTGGGAGTGTACTGTACTTTAAAAATCCTAATTTAATTTTACAAAAAATATGTTATTAAATATTGAAATATTTGCTCTGAAAGTGAACCGTGAAAATCCTAAAATAATTTATGTATGTAATTTATAGTATCATGCATTATGTTATACCGAGTGTACAAGGTATAAACATGTTGCTACTCTAAATATATTAAATGATGAAAACTTTATTATGTATTATATACAAATTTTGGACATAATACCATCGCCAACAACATGAAACTACAAATCCAGTGGGAAAACAACGAGTCTTATACAATACCAACACAAGGATCTTAATTTTAAACCTTTGCATGCTGCATTATTAATTAAGGGATCTGTGTAAAATTGAACTCCAATACATTATGCAAAGGGCGCGCATCCTCATTAATTGCATGCATCGATTTTAATCCGCCATTTTTAAATAAACGCATAAAGCCTTCTATTTCATTCGCTTTAAAAAATATATAAAAAAAATAATGGAAAAGGCTGCGGACAAATAATGTGTCTATATGTGCGGTGGCCAAGCTCGGTCTATAAATCAGCCCGGTTATCTAGCCGGCGTCAGTCCGCCCGGTAATTGTTTGGCCCGGGGTTGTTTTTTAGCAATGTCCAGGGCAGTTTCCGGTCGGTAAAATCACACCTAAGAGTTGCACATGCACGGTGTTATTCCGTAGCGAAAATATATATTAGAAGAGGGGACGAGCCAAATCTCATTACTCGCCCACCTCGCCCCCGATAACGGTCGATGGCGTAATTAAATTATACGGAAAGCTCAACGTGGATCACAGAAGTAGGAGACTTCACCACGTCATATTTTAACACGGGGTATTGCAAAGTCCCCGACAAATTGCAAGCGTCTGGATTTGCAGCAGTATCCGACGCTAAGCGCCGCCATATTTCTGCATCCGCGCGACGTGCATAAGCCACCGGCATCCATCGATGACTTAACTTTATACTACCATATACTCATAATATCTAGAAATCAATTTTATTTTATTATATAAAAAAACAAATGTTTCGCTATGTTTTTGGGATAAATCCTATATACGCCAAAATATTTTTTGATACGATACTGAAAATATTGTTATTACGGATCTTCTAAATATCTTCTAGATAGCGGATTTAAGTCGGTGAAGAATGACATAATATGAAGAAGTTTAAATAATAAAAGGGTAAACATATTATATGCTTGGTATGGAAATCATTTTATTTTGTAATGAAAATCTGCAAAGCAAACAGTTCCGTTAAGTGATGACCCAATAAAAGTAAAGTGCAAAACGTACAATAGACTTTACGGCGACATGCGTGAACATAGGCAAAGAGGCGTAATGATATTTACATATGAATTTTTCCGGCATCATGTTTATAAATGGTGGGCAACGGAATGCAATATTCAGGACCAGGGCCTCATTGGGCGTGTAGGGCGCCCCGGGCCGGACCCCTCCGTGTTATGAACTATTAAGCCGACTTCAATATTTGATGGCGGCAAAACGGCGACCCTGTGTCCTATTGGTGTTTACCCAAATCGGTTCCGCGGTGGGGGTAAAGGGTGTCAAATGGAGTAATCAACAATTATTTTTTTTGTGTACTTTTATAAGCGTCCTTAAATGATAATGGAATAATAAAGTGACGAGCTGTTCCTCTCATATAAACACGAATAAAAACGTTTCGAACATTAGATTTTATTTGATACTTTTATAAAATCTTATACAAGATTTTGTAAATAAACACGGTGTTAAATAATATAGCGGTTTTTTTTATTTTTATTAACATGGAACCCCCAAATAATTAATAAAAACCATTCTGAAAGAATCAGCAAGGTTTTATTAGGACTACCATTAGTCCGCAGATTATTATTTGAAGAACACTATATTAATTATTAATAAATATTTTTTAAATGTATGTATCCATATCCTTCCTTAGCTTAACTTTCCATAATGCAGTGGATATCATTGTATGATGATTTCTTCTCACTCTTACATGGATCAAATTGTACCTGAAAATTAAAGAAAATAAAATTAATAGCCGAAATGATTTTTATTAAAATATTAATATAATATTAAATATACAGAATTAAACTATATAATATATTCCTAAAATTTCATATATAATTTTGATTTTTTTTGTAAAACTGCGATAAATTTTGTCATTATTTTACGTGAAAATTTGTAAACATTTTTTGTGTGCTTTTTAGAAAACGGCTTTATTTTAGGATATTGCAAGTTTCCAAGGTAGGCACCTGCTAGGGCTGGGGCCCCCATCGCTCCGGGCCCTTTCCCCGGATAGGCAATTACATGTCAGTCACTGCAGCATCTTTCCAGGTCAGCTTTTTCCATCTTTTACTCATCCCGGCTCATCCCTGGATGGCAAACACATTACAAAGCTGCCACGAAATATTTACAATTAATTTTTATTAACACTCTAATTCACAGCTGATTTATTTCAAAAAATAATTCAAATAACCAATATATATACACAATTTATATTTTAAAATTTAATATATTATCAAATAACTACCATCCTTCTTAGAAAAAATAAATATTTTCAACAAAAATATTCTCATTCGCTCAGCGAGAAAACTTTTACCAAATTATAATTTTGCGTGATATCCCGCGCCCATTTCTTTAATGTCAAGTTCTTTCATAATATTCCAAGTAATAATATTTAAATTTAAACCATATTTCTGGCAAATAGTGTTCTTTAAATAAAAACACATCAGAAATAAGCGCACGTTTCTCGCTTGCAAGGAAAAAGAGAATTAATGACTATAATGGTTTATCCCCCGCTTTGAATAGAGGATAGATTTCGCAATTAAAGTATTCCAGAAGCTGTCGTCAATCTTGTCTTAATCCTTCCTCTCTGTCTGATGGAGTGCAAGCATTCCTTTTATGCGAAATACGAGCATTAGCAAATGTAGCGGTCACCGCTTTGCACCATTCATTGCATTTAATCAAATGCTTCGTTTTGCTTCAGATTTTCCAGTTTTTACATGAGAATAAAGAAATATACGCTGATAAACTTGAGAGTTATGTCTACGTGAATTGCATAATGAAACTGTTTTCCGTGATATGAATATTTCTATACTGAAAACATCTCTAGCGATATAATTATTAAATATTTTTCTTTCGCCCTATATGCGTTATTTTACAAGTTACATACATCTTTATCTCCTGTTTTCTTCTAGTCACTAGTGAATGCGGTGGGTCTGCATTGCGTCTACTTATTGAAACCCCTACTCACACAAAAAAAAGATAAGTTTTCCGTTTGTATTCGGGAACGCGCTTGTATAAACATTGACGATCGAACACGCGGCCGACCGTCCCCATATCTAGATCCTATATGTCCAAAATAAAAATCAAAATAAATCCATTTATCAACTTTACCACGTACAGACAACAGACAAATCTGTACCTGCCTCAGTACAAAATCAGAATCGAAACGATTTATTTAGTCATGGTCCGCATCAGATATTACATGAAAATACCAAACTGTGTCAGTGTAAATATATTTATATTTTATAGCCAAATGTTTAATTATTTATAAGCGATATCCTTTTATCGATATTAACCTTCGTTTCTCGCCCAGCGCATTATTTCGCTCCAGTAAAATGGCGCCATTCATTTTTTCTCCGACCGAAATCCCACCAGTTGCCGTAACGGAAGACAAAATCAAAATTTATGCCGTCATAAACCGAAACCCTGCGGTGAAATTATGCGTAAGTTATAATCGTCATTGCGGTCCGACACATGATAGTGCTCAAATTGTTATCCCGAATATATTATCTAGTAATAGTGGAATAGTTTTTTTTCTTTTATAGTAGTGGCTGAACCCCTTTTGTACAGACGGGCATAAGGTGGCCCCTGACCTCGCGTTACATACAATTGACGACAATTTTACGGCCGGGGGCTTTATTTTATTGCCCACAATTTTTTATAAACCCATTTAAAATAAAATTTCGTTCATATATCACACAAAAAAACTAGACAATATTCTTTTATCAATAACATATTGTATGGTATTGTGAATATTCGGAATAAATTGTGCTAAACTCTTATTATTACCACGTGTTTTATTAATTAAATGTTTTTCAACATCTGGGTTGGCAGATTTACCATTGAAATTGAAAATAATAGTTAACAATTAGTCTTTGACGAAGTTGTCTATTATATCAACTTCAATAACGGTGATTGAAATCCACTCAGTCAAAAAAAATATTCATTTCTTTGTTTTCAATAAAATTCGTGATCAGAGTAAATTGTGATAAAGTGTTGGAAATAGTTAAAAATAAAAGAAAACATTTAATAATAAGAAAATAAACTCACGTGACAAAACGAAAATTGTGACCTTATATTAGGTAAATAAAGGTTACCCGCGAAATTCCAGAATTGATGTGATTTAGTCAATCTGCAGTGACCAATTTACAACGAAATTCCAAAAATCTGGGTCTGCAGAGTGCAAAAAAGGAACGGGACCAAAGCGGAAGACAACCGCTCTAGTAGATCATCTTTTAAAAAGGTTCTGCTCAACCAACTGATTTAAAACTGCAGTGAATATAAGAACAGAGTTCATCGGAGGTGAAGGAACCGAAGTCTATATTACGTTACGGAGAAGGCTCAGGGAAGGTGGTTTTATGTCAAGATCAACAGATCCGGACCTGAACTAAAGACTGGAGGAAAATTATCTTCTTAGAAAAATGATTTGGGGATGTTTTTCTTACTATGGAGTTGGAGATTTACTGTTCGTTGATGAAAGCGTCAATACAGAAATTTATAAAATAATCAATAATGAGAATCTTGTTCCATTCATAGAACAATTCTTGTCTTATTGAAACGGCTGCATCTTCCATGACGATTCTGCACTACCCCATGGGATTATAAAAGTTTTTCATTTGTTTGACGATTTAGTCTTGATTTAAACCCCATTGAAAATTTATAGCACATTATAAATACCAAACCTAAGAGAGAAAAGTCTGCCAAATTACAATCACTAATAACATCAATAACAAAGGTCTAGTATTAAGAGATAAGTGCAGAAACAGTAAAGAACTTAGTGGATACGCTGCCGGCTCGGATTTAAATTGTTATATAAAAAAGGAGGGACCACAAAATGTTTGTTTTTCTTTTGATATTTTAATAAATTAAAAACTATTTTTAAAAAGTACTTAGATACTTAGATATTGTAAAAAAACATAGTGTAAATTAATCCTGTTATTTTTTTTAAATATTGACAAAATTATGTAATCTATTTCAATAACCGTTACCGTATGTTTGTCATTTTCGTGGTTTGTTAAAATTTTTTAGGACATGTTGAAAATAATGAGAGACTTTAATCCTAAATATGGAACATAGGAAATAGAACAGTTAGATGAATATATTTCAGCCGTGGAAATGGAAAAAAATCAACGGAATCAAATCAATAGCAACAAAAAAGCTTTGCTTTTCGGAATCCATCATTTATTATCATTTCTTACAGACTGAGCGATAAGTACAAAGTTGAGTACACTTTTATCAGAAAACTCAATTTCAGAGAAAAAATCAAATATTCATTTTGCTTGATAGGAGACGAAAATTTTGTACGAGCGATATAAATTAAAAATCAAGAGAAGAACTTATTAATAGATCAAAAAAAAAATATGTTGAATACTTTAGAAATTTTATTTAATAACTAATGTATCAGGGATATTCCATTCCATCCCATTAATATTGATGTGTGTTCTCTAAAATACGAAACCAACGTATTTTTTTATTCTAGTCCCCCCCCCTCCTTACTTCAACATTTTGCAAAATTGTGACTTGTTTCTCAATTCAAAATTTAAGCTTAGAAACACGCTTTAAGGGAAAATAGCAATGCAGCGATGCGTGAAAAACGGCGAATCATGGGAAAAGTGGCGAATCAGCGCTAATGGGAACAGCGTTAAGCGAGTTATTACTGAATATTATTTTGACAAATCTAAATATTTTATGATAAACCTATTAAATAAAATTAAATGCAGTCAGTACTCTAGTAGTCCACTTTGATTTACCAACAGCTACTTTTTAAGTTTGATGATCCCATAAAGATAATTATTTAAAATCCTTTTTAAATAAAGGTACCAATATGTTTTACCACTCAACGTATTATTTTTCAATGAATTTTATAT
Source organism: Philopotamus ludificatus (assembly GCA_022495035.1). Lineage (NCBI taxonomy): Eukaryota > Metazoa > Arthropoda > Insecta > Trichoptera > Philopotamidae > Philopotamus > Philopotamus ludificatus. Next base: position 89,169 of record JAGXCT010035918.1, on the reverse strand, counting down.
TCAATACTATTTAAGCAAATGATTTAAGAATGATTTATTTTTCTGATAATATCCTATTTATCAATTTTATCATTTTTCATTATATTTGTGACCTATTTCGAAATGTGTATGAATTAATTTATATTTTATTTGTTCAGCATATTTTCTCTGCTTCTATTTCGAAATATCACGAAGTCATATAAACTCATAGCCTTTGCATTTTTATAAAGCATACACTGCGTTTGACATTTATTATGTTGATATTAATAAAAGAAAATTTAAATTTTGCAGCTAGCAGAGGTGTATTTTTATAAAAGTCCTCTTTTGTGCGACATCAACTATTGCGTAATTTATTACTCGACATTTGTTTTGAATTGTCCTCAGTCGATTCTATTTCAAATGTCAAAGGGAATGAATTATAGTCGGTATTTTACTCGAAAAACCTTTGTGAAATGCTTGGACAAAGCTCCCAACTTTATTATTTAGTCTCGGTATGTTAACTCTGCAAATAATCTGATGTTATGTTCATAGTTTTCACCGATGCCTGACAACTATTACGCGATCCGTATTACCGAAAGCAATCCTCAATAATTGTACATAAAGTTTATACGTGTTATTATTTATGTTATTGAATATAAATAACAGCAAAGTTCGTAGTTGTATTAAACTTTAAAATATTACGTCTTGTTGTCATCAAAACAAGTTGTTTTCACGCACTGGTTGCAAACTGTGCACGGCCGACACGTGCCATCTCCAAAGATGAATGTGAATGCTGAAAACTTTGGCAGTGCCTACACCGACTCGCATTTAAATTAAGAATTAAAACTTGCGCCACCCCTGGATTGTCCCTTCGCTCTTCGCATCCCCCCTCTGCCGCTCGGGGATAGAAGACAGGGCCGGACTCCGCGAAACTCAAATTATCGACCTTGTTCAATTCGCGTTATTTTCTTTGATCAGCGATCGGAAAAAGGTTCAGATATATTTATATTCTAAATAAGGTGTAATGGGGTTCGAACCCACAGCGACGGCAACCAATCGATTTTACTACATTTTATCTCTAAATTTGGCCATACTACAATCTCGTATAAATTTATTTTAAAACCTAGAAATATCGCAAAATCAAATATAGCGTGTTTTAAAAATTTTATTAACGAATTATATCGACTTGTGTGAATTCTGTTTTATGCATGCATTGCCTGAATCCTGGACCTTTCGATGTGTGTTCGAGACAAATGTATCGAAAATTGTATATAAGTTGGAAGGGCCCTTGAGCCGGAACTTGGCGAAACTTGGTCGGACACGACGTACAAAAACCACAAGACTCGACCGAATGCGAATGCGACAAATTCACCAAACAGACCTAAGGCTGGGATTAGAGAGTAGAAATTGAAGCGTAAACCGCGAACTACAATCCCCCCTTCTCCTCCTATCCTTTGACCGACCGGCATCGACGTAACATGTTACGTTATTTCCATGACGGCAATGAAAGAATCCTTAAAATTTACCTTACGAAGACTTCCGTTCTTATTAATTCAAAATATGGTAAGAAAATTTCGAAGTAAGAAAACGAATGTTACACATAATAGAAATCATTCATTTTGTTTTACATTGAAAAAAATCTAGATTTCTTTGAAACTGTTGATTAATTATTCAAAATAATATATTTTTAATGGCTACAATACTGATTATTTTTAATTTCGATACAGTAGATCAGTGTGATTTGGTTCGGATCCATAAGTTCTTTAGTGATTTTTAAGACGTTTTCGAGATTTTTATTAAAAAAATACGATATATTTCAGGACAATTAACGGACATCTCGAATACTTCACAATAAACGGTATTTTTAGCCTATTTTGAATACCATGCATACTCTTCATCAGAAACACAAAAGTAAGCGTGAGTGTTGCAATAAGTTTTCTATGTCAAAACATGTTTTTTTTACCAGAATGGTGATAAAAAGTGATTGACGCATAAAATGATTGAGACTCATCATTGATGAACTTTGTTAAGTGTAGCACTTATTACAGGTAAATTTGGAAATCATCCAAAAAATCCAATCATTATATTTATATTTAAATTTTGAGGTTAAGGTTTCATGAATCTAATTGTTTTTGAATTATTTACTATAAGTTATTAGATAATATAAACAGTTAGCATTTAATGTACATGTTCACAAATTAGTCAAAACAACGATTTGAGTTATTCAACGCAACATACATTAACATTTTAATATTCAACTACGATATAATTTGAATTCGATCTTTGCCCTACTCCGTCGCAATGATTATCTTCATTGTTCTCGTATTTACTGTCAATAAACCTTGAGTCTTATTTTATTTTTTCTTCATTAGAGACAATTTTGTTGTTTGATCATTCATATATATTATAAAAAAATACAAAAAATCTTTCTCATTTCTTTGGTTTTTTTTGTTAAATGCCGACAATGTATTACCGATATATCCCGTATATACTAAAGAGCGCTGAAAAATTAAGAGCGCTGCCGTCTCTTGATATTCTCACCTCGATGGTTTCAGAGTCCATAAAAGTTCAAAAATGCATAAATTCTATCGCCAACCTCACATTGAAATAGCTGAAGCCAGCGGAGACTGCCGAATCCGTTAAAGAATGGCTATGGAAGACAAAGCCGCGACGAGCGACTCGTCTGATTTATAAATCCTATCGCCCGATAGTATACTGCCTCAAAATATTCGACTTACTGAATCGTAAGTACATATATCTCCGAACAATATTCTTTTATTCGCATGTAAAAGTGTATTTTAAAAGTTTGACTGAAATATTAAATAATGTAACGTGCTTATTGTATGCATAATTTATGTGCAAATGTAAAGAATAGCATGTTGCATACCACCACTCTTCTGAATGATCTGAACGATCAAAATGATTCAAATTAAATTCATAATGCTTATTTATTCTATCCACAAACCTTGTACTTAACTTAATTTATCAATAAAACCAATAGATGTCTCATTAATTATATCAAATTTAGACGTACATTTAACAACTCGAATAATCTCAATATTAATTAATGAACGGATCACATTTTTTTTATCTATTTTAAGTAAAGTTATATGTTTAAAATTAACGTATTATGTATACTTATAATAATCATTTAATAGTTTTATTTATAGTTTAACAGATTTAGTACAATGTTTAGTTTAAATGTAATAAAATATGTGTATATGTGTGATTAAATATTAAAGTTGAAAAATCTCTCTGAGAGTGCGAGCAAAATGCTTTATTATTCAATAGCTTTGAGAGACTATTTTTTACCTCGGAAAATACACAATTTTGATGTTTAAAAAATATGTAAAGTGCAAGTTTATATTTAATGCATAGGAAAAGGTTTTAAAACTACGTATCTATAATCCTTAGAATCATGGTTTTATTATTTATTTTACTGTAGATACATACATATGTACAGATAATGACATTAACCCTTTACATTCTGACCATGTATGTTGAAATCTATGTTATACTCTCATAATTTTTGTTTTACAATATACAAAAATATACAAAAAAAGATTTTCATTAAAACAAACATATATATGGTTTGAACTGATATCCTATTCAATTAAAGACATTTTTATAAATAAATAGAAGAAAACGTGGTTCATTTTTTCTGCTAAAAAATCTTTAAGGCCATTACGTCTGGCCCACAGTGCGTAAAAGGTTAATTATCACGTATATATTATACAACACATTTGTTCCGTGAGCTTATTTATATTAAAATTAGATCTAATATAAAAATTTAGTTTATGTTTCTGTGTAAAGAAAATTGTTTGATCATATACTTGAATATTTTTATTAATATTGATTAATGATAATAAATCAACTAATAAATTAATTCGGCATATAATTTAAAACCTTATTATGAATGCAATTTTCCCGAAATATAATGAGTCGCACTTTTGATTTAATAATTTAAATCAGGGATCCACAAATCGCGGTCCGCCATTTATTTCATAGTAATCCGAAATTTATATTAATATTAGAAAATTTCTTCAATATTTTTTGGTAAATTATACAATTTTTTAGCCTTTTTGTTTTGGACAAAAATATCAGATTACAAATTTGTATTACTATTGCGCTTTTACTTACATTTATTGGACGAGATGTTGAGCCAACGTTTAAAATTTTGTCGCCGTGTTTATTATTTTCATATAGTAAATTATAATCTTTCGGTCACTTCAGTCGGTCATAATTTAAGTTGTCAGCTTTTTATTAGCTTTGAACAAAAATTTCCCGCTACGCCGCTTTTATGATAGTATATTTTCAAACATCATAATTTTCCCCATACGCGTTTCTTGTTTTACCAGAATTTAAAAGATTTTAATAATAAATATTACTTGGAATATTAAAATAATATATTGCCTAAATAAAAAAACATTTTCATATCAGTTGTTGGCTTTAAATGTTATTTAAATGATGAATAGTTAATTTAATAAATAATACAAATATTAACAAACATGATCTTTAAATTACACAAATATTTTTGCTAGTGTGAAAAGAACATTTAATAAATTAAAAAGTATTTGCAATTATAAAATAGAATCCATATGCCAAAGTTTTATTATTTATTCATTTTTTTATTCCAATTTTATATTTTTTAACGGGGGAGGGGGGCTTGAGCCATATTTTAATCTGGATCCAAAATTACTAACTACGCTACTAAATACAACCTATAAAACGTTTATTTTCATTACAAATTGAAGCCAGTCTCGAGGTAACACTAAAAAATATCAATCGTAAAGTATGCTCTTCTGTTTTAGTTTTATGAGTAGTTTTTCTCCACTGATATTTTTATTTAAAATTTACGTCGCCAAAACGAAGAATAGAATTAATGTATAAATAATAATAAAATTCATTAATAAAAAAAAACAAGTTGATTTCTTGGAAAATTATTTTATGTGTAATTTTCTGTCAAACATATCCCTGCACAAAAGAGATGTTAAAATCGGAGTATACTTGTGTACATAGGCAGCTAGGCGACTAGACGGCAAGCGCGTTTGACGGATGTGCTTGGCAAGCGCGATAACATCAAATAACCGCCATTAATTATTCTGTTATAGGCACTCTAACCAGATTATACACGTGATTAAATGGATCGGGGCTTGGCGTGGGGCGCTGGAGCCACGCGGGCCCCGGCTGATTGGCAACGTTTGACATCCGTCTCCAGGTGGGGCGCTTATCTGCCCCGCAACCCGGCCCACATGGGACGCCTTATTTATGGCTGCCAATTAATTTTACAACAAACTCATTGTTAATTCCCCGGACCGTTTGCGGCTCAGAGGCGACGCTATCGTGGCCAGATTTACCGCCCGGATCGAGATTTATGGACGTCTGTGTGCCACCGGTCCTAGATGTGTGTATGTGCCGTGGAAAAGGATGAGTCACTACCGCCAACATCGACGACAGTGAAATTCATTTAAGAAAAATACCTGAATTTTCCACCTTTTCCACGAACAATTTATTATTTTTAAATCGCAGACTTACACGCGTATTTCATCCGCCTAGACATATTCATTATGGGATTAAGGGTAATATCTGATTCTATGTATGAAGTAGGTATGGCAATAAGCGGTCATACCCATTTTCCGGACCCTGATTAAAGTATCACGAGCCCGGACTGTTTACACATTACCCTGATAATCCTCTCACCGGCTATTTGATCAATAAAGACGGATGAATACATTTTCCGCCATTGTCCTCCTAAAACATTGCCATTGTGACCGTCCCCAGACAAAAGGCTCGTGTGGATAGTTTCATATGTATAAGTCCTGCGCTGTCTAAAATCTTTTTGTGATTAATATTTTTATCAAAGGAACCGTGAAAGGCTATATTCTCATTATGAAACCCAAGTCGCCCGAAGATATGTATAGATTTCTTGGAAAAAAATATCGGTCAAAAATTTTGTGACAACATTTTCCATTTGAGCCAACCACTGAGTCTCTCATTTCCAATAAAAACTGATTGATATAACTTTTCCAACACCCTATTAAATTGCAATCGCCTGTCATTATTCACGCTAAGTATGTACTGGTTTGTTAAACGTCTTGAAAAAGTGCTAGGGGTTGATTTATAAACAGGTCTCAGTCGAGCGCTAATGGCTCACAAAGAGCGCAGCTTTGAGCTCATTAGAGCTCGTACATCATCTTGGGCTGGAGCGTATGTGGCTGAGCAACCAGCCACGTGAGTCTCATCTCTTCCTCGAGTTGATACACATTCCGGTACAGATTATTGTCCATTACGACGCTAGCAAATTCTTTGATAACAGCTAACATTCTTGAATAATTGTTATTGTTCTAATTTGTACAATTAATGCGTTTAATATATTATTTTAAATATGCAATCAATTAAACATAAGTGTACCACTTAAACTTTTATATTTTGTTTAATTTTCAGCATTTTCTCGCGAAGTTGCTTCTAAGCAAGCAGTCAAATTATCGTCTGTTAATCAAGTGCAGTGTTATGGTTGTAAGTAACATATTATTTCCATAATGTAAATTAACTGAGACTGAGCTAAGTTAGTAGTCGGATAGATTCGACAAAAACTATGAACTCAGGGATTTCCTTATTACACTGGCCAGGGGGTATGTAAGCGGAAGAAACTCATTACCTCAGCATGTTTTATAAAAATATATTTATGTAGGTAGTTTGGCGTGTTGGAATTAATTAATTTAATGCCATATATGCTTCGTTGAATTAATAATTATAAACAAATAATATTAATTTAATCCAACTGAAATAATATTAAAATATCACACTGGGGGGAATAAATAGAAAAGGAAGCACGTTTTTAAATTGCAATTCGCGGTTTAGTCTTTTCACAACATTTACCACTCTCTTCAACTACTTTAACCGTCTCTAACATCCTACTTTAACGTAATTCAACATCCCCTGAAACATGTTATTAGATCAAAATTCAGTCATATTTTTAACCGCAGGGTTGAGAAGTGTTCGATTAGGGTGGCTTTGATAGAGTTGTTTGCCGGCTGATTCAATAAGCCCGAAGCAAACATGGTGCTAATTTGCGTTGCACGTCGCACTTCCAATGCCCAGAAGAGTGAGTACACAATTTGTGGACCGGGATGCGGATTATCCTTGACGCCTTCCTCGCAAATACGCTGGACCAAATATTGATCGAACCCCATTTATTGCACAGCGTTTGCATGCCTGGGGCCAAGCAAATGTACCCGAAAAACAATCGAAGGAATGTTTCATCTCAATTTGTGCTAATATTTAATGTCAAAAACATACTAATTGAATTTGTATAAACACGAGACGCAGAATATTTGTTTTTCTCAAAGAATCTTTATTTATTCATTAATATTGTATTTATTTACTTGAACGTATGTAGTTCTCGTTAGATATAAAATACTTATGTCAATGCATTATCAAAACTTCTAAGTAATTATGGAGCGCTCATTTTTACCATAACTCATTTAGCAATTCCGTTTTCATTTTCATAAATTAACCAAAATGTCAGCCTATCATGCTTTTTATAATCTCCAGATTGGACACAATTGGACATATACATCCCACGAAATTATTTTTATTTAACAAACCTTGATATTGTTTTTTTTTACACTACTACAGATATTGTGTGTCGTTTTATAAAACAACCGAGCTTGGTTTAGGAATTACTATAAAAATACAAAATACCAAATCTCATTACAGAAGGTTTCGATCTCCAGAGTATCGTATCGAGGACGACTTTTCTCAACCGTACAAAGGGCTTAACAGTGTACGTATACTCAGGTCAATCCATTTTGCTGTGAAGCGACTTTTTCCAACTCTAAACCGATTTAATAAATATCGTTGACATGTATCTATCTTCCTTTAAATTATCTAAACATTATGAAACTTGCTAATAATATATACGTACATGCTATTCTGTGATACAGATCCCACTGTAGTATCCGAATTAAAAATTCAGCTGGAGCGAATTTACACCACGTTGAGTTTTGATCTCAATCAAATATTTAACATGAAAGTTAAGCAATTCGAATGCCGATAAAGTAATCTAAAATCCCTCTCCGCCCCACATATTGTTTCCTTCTATTCAGCGTGTTTAACAAGTGGCCGGAGCCAGTCCTACAACTATCTGTTAAAATTTTACCACACAACTGCCAACCATCGACAGAAACTTTGCTCAATAATAATCACGATATTCATCTTCATGTTCTAACGCTACTCATAATATTGTATTTATTCGTCCAATCATTGATTTATCGATCATCGCATATTTGTATATCACAATGTATCCATTTGTATATAACAACAATTCGATCATAATTACTTTGCTAAACTTCAATAGTATGAACTTTTGAGGAATTAAAAATGATGCTTGATGACATCAACGTTTCTCAGTACAAAGAAATTCATACTATGCGAGACAGTAATAATTTCTCTATCATACTGCATTCGTGTCACCGTTTATATAATGCAAATCCTTATAAAATATATTGTATTATACTTTCATTTATTTTGTTCGAAAATGGTTTTATAGTTAATTCCAAAATGCCATTCTGCCATTTAAAAGGTTTGATAAAGATATCAAAAATGCGGGGTGGTGGCTTATAAAACTTACAATCACCCCCTAGTCACAAACAATTCATAGAATTTTCCGAAAGGCATACCTATCCGAGTTTTATTTGCTTAGTCGCGATTATCCTCATAATCGTAATAGATTAATATTACCTACAAGCTATGACACTGGTTCCGTAAATCCGATGTTTCCCATTTTTTTCAGCATTGAGAACAACTGCATGCATAGAAAGATTTTTTTATCATTAAATGATATTATTGTATATTGCCTTAAAAAATCTTAACTCTTTTATTAATCAAGATATTGAGCCGAAAATTTAATTCCATGGACATACTGGACAGTTAAAGAAAAAAAATATATTATGTCTTATAGCAACGGTCATCAAACTTTTTTAAGCAAACCGAATTAAAAAAAATTAAAACATGGTTTTGAACATTGTCTTTTATATGTTAAATTTTGAATAATTATATAAAATGTGTAACATCAATGTCATTAGCCGTTAGGTCATAGGGATAAGCAATATTTATTTTATTATCCACAACAGCTGTAATATACAATAGTTCATTTTGCAGTAAATATTAAAGATTAAACATTGTCTGACAGAAGTTGTCTATTTTTAAACACATTTTCTTGTAAAAGAGCCATAAAATATTTCGAATAAATGATTTTATATGCACTTGCCGCATTTGCCCAAAATTTTCTTAGAGTCTTTTTTGCTTTGTAACTATCAAGTATCTAAACAAAACAAAACGTTATAAAAGTTACAGCCGATCAAACCCGTAGTGTCCGTTAACGTGTGATATGCGCGCCCCGGACAATCACAAAAACGCTTTTGATATGGAATCCACGACCCCGTAGTCAATAAGTTAAAGATATTCTTAAAATAACAGTGATAATTGGAAAATCATTTCCTTCGAAATGATAATGTTTTTACACACGCTTTAATTTATCATCACTGATTGTATTCTTAATAGAAAAAAAAATGAAGTGGCTGACGCTAAATCTTATTGTATCGATTATGAAGATCTTTTGAATATATTATCTCTTTTAGTTATTTTAAACCAATATCAAATCGTACCGTACCATACTACGTCGATAATTTGATTAGAAAAATGTTTTCGCAATGATTTTTGGTAAAATCTTATTGTTTTGCGTTTTTTCATTAATATTTTAATAGGATTAATAATATATTTGATTTATTTCTCAAGTAACACTGTAAATTATAAAATATGTTGTACACTAATTTTAGTATCTTATGGAATATATCCACTGCATAAAAAGAGACCCGAGCGTGTATACACCTACAAAAAATCTTGTCCATAGTTCTCAATCAAAAAGACACGTATATATGTATAAAATATTAAAAAAAAACATTTAATCGAGTCAAATAGTTTATTAAATCAAATTATTTTATTATTGTCACAACATGTACATACATGTAATACTAATCGACAATCTTAAGTTCCCGATGGGTATTGCCGCTAACAATTTCCCACGGGTCTCAGTTGCACTTTGTAATTAGCAGAGAGCGCAACAGTTTGCAACAGCACTAACATGAACGTCCGTGTAACTTGATCCTTACGCCGATTACTGATGACTTGTATCCGATCGAAGATACTACGTTCTAATTCCGCCGAGAATTGGATCTGATTAAATCGACGGTGGCGTTCGACATGTACAAAGATCAACGCTTAAATCACACGAGACTTTCGTCTGCTTTGTGCGAAAGCTTCTAAACCAGCCACCGAAACCGCTATTGGCCAGGTGAAAAGTGTTTTTCCTTTTTAATTCGCGGACTGTGTATGCTCTGTAAAGTGTGTCTCGGTGGAAACTGAAAATGTTTGTCTAATACTCAATCTGGGTTTTTGTTCACTTAACAACATTTCTTGGGTGTAGAGCGCGATAAGTGAACGGCAAACAGTACGCCGGTTACCAAGCCGGTCCCAAAACCATTGTATCAACACGGGCTCGGCTTGAATCAATATGGTCGACACTAATAACGGAGTCTTCTGCTTCTCGACATTTGTGCCTGGTCTTCTTCATGTCACTGGCAGATATCGCTGAGCGATTACTTTGTTTATTTCATCTGATTTTGATTCAGAACAGCCAGACAGCTTTGTAATAATATTTTGATTTAAATAAACTCGTGGAACTAACGCGTACTATACATCATAAAAAAAATATTTTTCATACCAATATATAGCAGCTTTAAAGTATATATATATGTATATATATATATTGAGCCACAGTTATTTTTTCATCCCACGTACGATCGCGCTCGATAATATTCTCTACTAGAATGAAATTTACACTCTTTCAGTTAGAAAAAATATATTTTCGCATGAATAAAATGCATCCACGTGGAAGATATGGTGGAGCGTGACTTCATTTACATAACGCGAAGTAGAAGAAGCGAGTTGTTAGTATATCCCAAGACGTTTATCTACCGTTTTTCCGTTTTCTCTGGCGTAACTATTTTATATTTTTAATTCATACAACATAATAACGTAGCCGTGCGAATTTTCTCATATAACCATTAAATAATTGAAGAATATACAACATCAATTCATAGAATTAATATTAATCGAAAGAGCATTCACAGATTGGAAAATTCCCACCGTTCCTTCACGAAATAATAATCGTCTCACGTTAGTTTCCATGATTTACGACGGGAGAAAGATGCAAGTACCTCTGAAATGGGACGTGAGCAAAGCCATATTATTATGGAACTGAAAAATGTTTTCATAAATTCATTTATATTATATAAATTGATGAAACCGTTGTTGTTTTAACGTTCAAGTTTATCGCAGATTGTTATAAAACGATATAGCTACATATTTTATGTCGGAAATATTGTTTTTGTTACGAATTGAAATTTATAATAAATATTTTAGATCCGCGATTTATATATGGATTTTATCCTTACATCAAAATCGCATCACCTCGCATAACATCTTGTGACTCTCTCCGATTTCACGACCGCAGTCGAAGAGGTTAAACGAAAGAAGATTTTATTTTCCAAAAGCAATAAAACGTAAAATGCGAACAAATAGCTTTGGGCGTCTTCATGAATTGCTTATCAAAAACCGTTGAATCAAATTCGCGATATTATAATTCTACAGAGTATTACTTTTATTATTTTATTATTTAAATCATAAATAAATATATAAATATAACTGATTGATAACGGTTTCTACATTCCGTCCCTCCATTTACACCTGGTCTGTAAATCCTTTATGTTTAAAGATATTACCGTCCCTCCAAATATCCTTGGAAAATCTCAATAATTAATTAATCATTTATTTTGCGAATATCGTCTATTCATCTTCGAGAAGTACGCAGTGACAAGAATTTATGTCCAATACATAACGAAACCATAAATCTTTACAGTGGGACATAAATTTTCACACACACCATAATCGATCGTATCGACTTAACCCATTTCACCGCAAAATTTTTGATTTATCTTCCTCAGCAAAATAAAGTAATACATGTATGTACTACATTATTTTCTTCATAAGCACTATAAATAGAACGTTTTCGGATGTTTAATTCGCGACAATTTTAAACTCCAAAGTATTCCCAATTGAATTGCGTATATTTTTGCATAATTATGTAGATAGCATAGAATATTATATAGGACGTTTTGACATGATTCGCGAATTCCCCAGACTCTGCGCTCAAAACGTTTCAAATGATGAATAGGCCCTTTGTACATAATATTAGTTTCTTGAATTATAATAAATCATAATTCATCATTTGATAACAGTGATTAAAATGTCACCGTACTTAACGCTAATAAATATTGATTATTTGCTCGTTTTGCGATAAATATTTCATGTTATCAATTCCTAAATTACATTCAAACGAATGCTAAAATTAAACATATTTGAAACTTTAGTATTAACCCGTGAAAGTATTCAGGGGTTTTTCATTAATAATTTTATTGCAAAGCAGTGGGAAGAGGTGTGCGAATTTATTATACATTGATATATATTGGTGCTTGTATTTATTTTGGACTCTCGAGGGTCAATATTAAAACATTATGGGAGAAAAGGTTCAACGAACAATCGATGCCAAAACTTCGGCATGTACGGTTATCATGTATGAAAATGCACGATTGCATTTCTTTCCCCTTAACTATTGATACTCTGCCATTTTTTTTTAATTGGTAAACATTATGAAATTTTTAGTCTTCTAAAAACACCACTTTGCGGTTAAAGATGTACTTCCTAATGTAAAGTCTATTGTTTTCGTATCTCCGAGCTGACAACCAAGGACGTCCCTTGATCATAGGACAGGTCAGTAAATTCTAGGCGGCGATAAATCTTATCGAAAATTATTATTCTCAGAATATTTGCTCAACTTCTGTTAAATAAAAAAATTGGTACAAAATAAGTATTTTATTGGGAAAAATTAGTAAAAAAAGTCTCAATTAGTATTAAAGCTTTTGAAGTATTGATGTAAAAATGTCAATACTCGATTTACGCGGTTTTTAAACCCGAAAGTTGAAAAAGCAGTGAAGAATAATATTGCATGTTACACTTTATTTTATGAATAAAAGAAAAGGGCTAAAAGACTAAAGGAAATGTTGGGCTAAAAATAAGAAGGCGAATAGAATCGGTTATAAATGATAAAAGTATCAACAATTTGAAAAAATAGATGGCTATTCAGAAAGACAAAAAATGATAGTGAAGATTCTGTTATGGTAAAGAAAATATGATAAAAAAATTACACCTTTGAAATGTGGAGGTTACGACGCCTGCTGGAAATACCATGGGCCATTTAACGCACAAGCGTGTCTGTCCTGGAAGAAAGTGGAAACAAACGGTTTTTAAGTAGGAGGAACTTTTCGTGGCTCCCCAACATTCGCAACTGGACCTATTTGAAAGGTTCGGAGTTGTTTTAGCATATGAATCAGGAGAGAACAATATAGAAAGAGCATAAAAATTCAAAAGATCGCCTACGTCTACACGGATTACGTACAAGAAAAAGAAGAAGTAAATAGTGGAGACAGTATTTTTAACTACTAGAGCGCCATTTTCTATATCCCTAGGGTCGATACTGATGATTAAATACGAAAACTTATTAATAGCACTTTGAATTGTCCCAAAAACGTTGATTAAGATAAATTTTGACTCACCCTCGTAATTAACATTGCCAACATGCACGGATTGACAATCGAAGGTTTCTGGGGATTCGACCTAATTTCGTTTGATCAAATTGATATTTACTTGAATCCCGTGTGATCCCGTTAACATTGATCCGTGTAAACGAAACCCGAACGAATACAAGAGTGGCGGATGAAGGAGACGTGTGCAGAAAGCATCCAGGTTTAAGGTTATTTGTATCGGCATTCGGCAGGGCCGCAGACGTAGGGCGCGCGGTGTGCCCGCGCATAATGAGCGGGGGAGGCGTCGTGCGGAGACGCGCGTACTCGCCAACGGCCACCTCACCCCACTCGCATTACGATTCGCCGATATTTTTTGTCACGCGCAGAATAATTTACTCGATGTACGAGTGCGAATGCGAAAAAAATGAGGGATCACCCGAGACTAATGCCCCGGCGGGGAGTGTGTGTCGCCTAATGCACGTATTATATATCTGGGCGGCTAAGTGGGCAGACGAGGCGAACCTCGCAACCCACTCTTCCTCTTACCCTTGCCCAGCACAGACAAGAAAAATAAACAAATCATTTCGCGGAATCTCTTAGCGTATTTTTGTTTATTTTTTAAACATACCCTAAGTGAAGTTCGATACTTTTCAGCGTGAGAATATATCCCTGAAATGAATTTATACATCGCAATTTTGGATCGCTCTGTACACACTTTGTTATATTATGTAAAAAAAATTGCAAATATTTATTTTCTACTAATTGAAAACTGCACTATTATTATTAATCAATTTAATATAGCGCGAGATACCCTTTTTTAATGTTTTTTTAAAGGTTTTGACGTTTTACATAAAATGAAATATTTTTTACGCTCGTTTTTATTGATTTAACCACTTCTTGACGCGTATACGCGTCAAGAAGTGGTATTTTCTATTGTACTATTTTCTATATTGTATCTTCTCGTCAATTATGAAAGGATCACTCTCTAGCTTATTTTATTCCAAATTGCATTCTTACTTTGGTATAGCCTGATAATAGATTTTCAATGCATTTTACAACTTTACATGCAATACGATTTTTTTGCGTAAAAGTGCAAAAAATGGACCGAAAAGGGTTGAAAAAAATATAAAAAATTATTTTTATGTTTTTAATTATATGTTTCAAAATAAAAGCAAAAAAATACATTTTTTTGGAACGTTTTGGCAAAAATAATTCGCGCATGAAGTGGTTAATCCATTAAATAGTCTCCATCAACTTACAATTAGGGTAAAACTCCCCAAGCTTTGAAGAAAAAATGCATTAAGGGAAGTTTTTACCGGCTCTATTGTATATTTTTTTACCAATTATCAAGTGATCTGAATAAATTATAATCAAAAAGATCAAGATCGGGGGAATATATAGGATGATGATAACATTTTAAATCAATTAATTATGTTTATGTTGGGTCGTCATCGCCACATGTGGTCTCAGGTCGTCGTGAAGACACCATTTCTGTTTACTAATTCTAGTATATTTTCGCAATAAGACTGTAATAGTTTGATTACGTTCTAAGAGTTTGAAATACACAATTCCCATGCAATCCCACAAAACACAAAGCCAGTGGCGCGCGTGAGTATCCGGCGCCTGTGTGCAAAACTTCAAGTATCGCCTATGTATGTCTGGCGTGCTTGAAAAAACGAATTACGAGCAATTATACATATAATATATTATTTAATGTCGATTTTAAGAAACGTAATTCTTTTTATTAAATTATTATTTATTATTTTAAATTTTTCCCTTTCGGCGCCTCGGCGTCTGTGTGCGCCACACAATCTAGCCATATAAATATCTTTTATGGATTTATTATTCCCAGCACTCTACTGTACACTGAAGTAAATAGGAATCAGTCTCTATATCATCATCATCATCATTTGCCAGCCACAAGGCTCTCACTCGCTGAGAGCATGGGCCTTACCAAACTCTCGAATGGTAGTCGAGGCCAAAAGAACCTGAGTCTCACAAGGATATATTTCAAATATAAACTAATAAAAACGTCCTAATTTTTACATCAACCTTGTAATAATATTCATCTTATTTTAAACCATATATTGCTAATAAAATCGACATATTTAGGATTTATGCGATTTTTAATAATAAAATAACGCCAATACTGATAAAAACAAGGATATGATGCTACATATAATCCGTTAACAGTTAGAAATTAAAAGCAGGCTCTTAATGATCTGCTCAAAGAAAACGTAATATCAAGAAAATACTTAGTAGATAGTATTAGGCAAAATAGATGGGAAAATTCCGCACGGAAGAATAGAATAAGAATCTAGTAACTGGATTGACCAGATATTTCAAACACACACGTAGAGAAAACTGATCGATATACAAGCATATATGTTGTGCTTTTCTTTAATAAGAGAACAATCTGACATTAAATATGTGTGGTGGATCGATCGGATAAAAATAAAATATTTAAAGGCTGCGTCATTTACATACCAGGACTTTCTAGAAATAATTCTAAAAAATCCCACATAAAATAAAATATTATTTCTAGTTATTATTAGTGTATAATAAGACTCTCAATAATAATAAAATAACATATTTTATTATGAGACGTTGTCTAAGGTTATAAGGCGGTGTAAAATCACATTACTTGAAATATCACGGATAATAAGATTATTTGAATCTTAATTAAAATTTCACCTTATTTTTTCGACGGTGTTATTCCACATCCATATAAAATCAAAATTACTTCTCATTACTCCCCATTTGTATTTTTTTTATCCACAAACTTTATAACCTTTGCTTTTAATTATATTAATATTAATAATACGTAGAATATCTTTATGTGTATGTTCTTAATAAAGCTGTACACTTAACCTATAAATTATTCGGATTTATTCATAGCTAAAATAACATAAGCTATATGTTATGTGTAGTATTTTAAAATAACAAATTAATATACACATGTTGGAATACAATACATCATGGATCAGGTTAAGTGTAGTTGACGTCAGGTGTGAAGGGAACACGACAAGAGTAAAGCTAAGCACACATACAATACATGTGTGTTTGGTGGTGATCAAGCTAAATGGGGGTTCGCACCCGCAGCGGTTGCACCAACTTCCTGCCAAGCCACGTAATTGGTTCCGGAGGCTACCCAGATCCAACTACCGAGGAGCTAGTCTTGAGCCCGAAACTTGGGACGTGCATTGAAAGCCGTACAAACAATGCTGAACCATGAATTAAGGCTATCAATTTCAAACTATTTTACACAAAAAAACAGCCCTGATCAATTAATTAGGACGGAATAATTATTAGATTTTATAAATCCTGAAATACAGACCGCTAATAAAATTGATTAATGGCTACTGATTATTATTAGCGAATGATAATATATTAAATGACTAATAAATGGATCGTCAGATCTTAACACATTTTCTACGGGGCGAATCGCAGTCAAACATGCGCTGGGGCGGGACGCATTCGCCGAAATTTGGTTACAGATCGTTTTTTTGCACAAAAAAGCATGATTATTAATTAATTAATGTTAATTAAGATATTGAGCCAAAAATGTAACTACTTAAACCTGAACATTTACTGGATAGTAAATGCAAAAAAACATATTTTTATCTTATAGCAGGGGTCACCAAATCTTTTAGAAACGGGCCGAATTGATTTTTTTATAAAACATGATTTGAACATAATCTTTTGAATATTTACATAAAATGTTTGTATGTTAGAAATTTCAAGCAATTTTTATTTGCGTCTGAGCTATAGATTTTAATATGACGTATATAACATTAATATGTTGACTCATATTTATATCATTATCTATATTTATATATTTATTGAATAATATATGTTCTAAAATGCAGTATTAGGACGATTACTTTCAGTTTTGACAATTGTAGACATTGTCGTATTTGCAGATATTATCCAGCTTTTATTAAAATTGTTGCTGATATTTTAAAATACGCCGTTATTACGTCAGTATGTTTCTCGTACACTAGAGCTGAAAGAGGACATAACGCAAAATGCTGATGCATCAGATGCAAAATAATACACGATGTCGAGCAAAAGCTAAAGCTACATTTAATAAGAAAAAATGTCAAAACGTTTACCAATTATATTATGTTTATAATAATCGTGTCAATATTATGCATATAAAAATATCAATATGCGATATGTTTACGCAATATTTTTTTGAAACGCCGTGTACTTTACTATAATGTTACTGAAATCTAAAGTGCACTTGTGCCGTGGCCCTATTCCCGACTGCCAAAGGTATGAAGTATCGACGTGACGTCACTCTTCGACCCCATGCCCCGAAGAGTCGATAGAGCCTTCACCATCCCCTGACCCCGTTGTTACCAGAACAAAAAAGCACAGGGGGCCATCTACAATCCCTACACGTACTCCAACAGAGCGTGCTCCCTCCACGTATACTTGTCTCAGATATAAAAGCGCATTTTGTTTGGTGGTAGGGTGAAAGGGATTTCAACCATATTTTCATTAGAAACAAAATCCTAGTGAAGTATTAATCTGAAAATATGATGTTTTTAATAATGAAAATATCTCATTTAAGGTTTCAAGATTTAACCTCGTATTTAATTACGGAATCAATTTAATAATATCCCCCTAATGGCTGTTTGATTAAACCGATTGATTTTCATCGAACAAGCGTCGGCTAAGTTTGTTTGTTAATTAAATTTTAAGTATTCCTTGCAACGGCCGCCTCAAACTCTGGACAGAATCTTCGCAGTTTTTTTTTTCATTTTACGAAATTTATCAGAACAGAAAATGTAGAAGTAAGTAAAAGTGAAAGGATATGCTGGACTATGAATTTCAAATGGTTTAAATTTGAAAACGTTTGTTCGAGGGGTTTTCAGCGATTTGTTACTGTATGGATTGAGCAATGGGCATGACAAGGAAACCTCTCTTCCTTTTGAATTACGATAACTTCATGGACGGTTAACTGCTAGAAGACACGCCATGGCATCACATAATTACATCAGATCCCGTCATCAATTTCAATTTACTCTAATTAATGATCGTTTTTCCAATTTCAATATCTACACATGTTTATAACCCACGAAACAATGTATTGATAGAAATACAACTTACTTGAATTACCTGACCCATCCATCACAACCGTATAAAAATATACATATACACTTTTGAATACACTTTTTTACATAATCATTCTGGGTGAATATTAATACAAAACTTTTTGTATTATGGAGTATATTTAGATTTAATATCTAGTTTGTATACGGGATGCTTGGTACTCACAGTCCACAGCCAGGCTATTGCGTGCGTCCGCCTGATACACACAATCTATGCCATCAAAATGGAATTAACCCCCCCACTACCGCCATTTTATAACCAGATAAAAAGGCGTCCGCATCGATTCACAGCCATATTTCAGGTGGTGTATTGCCGCACACAGAGCGTGTCGGATGTATAAATCAGTAGCGGACAAAAGATTTCGAGGTATGTGGTGGGGGTGGCAGAGATGAGGTGAACAACTCCGCCAAGGTGGCGGGAAGTCACCACTTTCAGGTCCCGTGGACTTCGTGCCCATTGTCCTGCTCGAGGGGCCCATCACGGAAGCGGCCTCGTACTGTTGTTATTGATTATCACCCAGAGGAAAAAATATACTGAAATAACACCGATAACTCTATCGAACTTCGTCGATAACCTCGCTCTCTCGTAGCTATATTTATTAATTTAAATAAAGGTAGTATTCAACATTGTATAATTATTCTAATTGTATTCATTAGCAGCCCGTGCAAATTGGTATGTGGCCCTTTGCCAAATCCTACTTTGGCATACTGCAATCAATAGTACCATCGACGATTATTAAGTCTGCTAAAACAATTTAAGCGCTATTAACAATCGCATTAACGGACCAATTAACTATTACTTAATATTAAGTATGTACTCTCAAAAAATATATTTTTATATTCATATCAAAGAAATTCGTACAATCTTTATTTTAGTTGTTATTTTTAAATGTAGTAAGACAGAACTTTGGCTATTATTTTATTACAATATTTTTTTTTAATTTTCCTAGTAGCTTCTACATTTGATTATATGTAGTATTACCGCTGCGTCACTTAGGATCTGGACGAGCCGCTCCCAGTTTAGATTACACACAAAGCGACTCGTCCAGAGACTCAATGACACTACAGTTGTTCTTCTTATTGATCGCTTTTGATCAGTATAATGAATCTTCTTTCAATACCTAACCTTAAATACCCGATTTTTTATATATTTCCATAATCCATTTTTTTATTGCCGCCGATTACTACCTGCCGAGTTCTTGTGGCACGTGTCACTAGTACGTTTTACTCACACTTGGCACATCGTACCGAATGCGAACAAGAGAAAAAACATCGCGCCGGCGGCAATAAAAGCGAATATTATTGCTATATATTAAATAAAATTCAATTATTATTTTTAATATTCATTATTTAGACTTTTTTAAACAAATCAAGTCTAAAAAAGTTTTTAAATTCGTCAAGTTTGTGACATTCGAGAAAAATCAATAACCTGGAGTCTCAAACAGACGCCATCGCCACGGATAGGATAAGTGATAAAGGAAAATTATAATTAAAAAAAAATTCAGTCTTACCAAAATAATATAAAATGGAGTGAAAGAAAAAGAAAGCGAAAGCTATCTAATTACAATAAATTAAAGATTGATTAGATTCGTAGCAGGTTTTCTATCTCTATATATTACAAGAAATTTATCTATCTCGGATCTCTACCTTTGAGTAATGGAAATAAAGAAACTATAATTTTTATCGCATTTGAAATACCAGCAAATTTTGACTTTTCATTAAAACTTTTTACCAGAAGAATTGAATCGGAAAGTGAACGATAAATGCCAAAGAATTATAAACTATGATATAGTTTACAATATATATATTCTATTTATATTTTGAAATAACACGTTACAAATATTGAAATATTTTTTAATTTGAGATTAAATAAATTATGGTTTTCATTATGGTTTCCCTAATATAGGGACTGGATGAAAATATTTTGTTTCTTATAATATTCAAAATATTAATTTATTGAAATAACATGTGATCGAAAAATTCATTGAACGTTATAAACTAGGCATACATAAATTGAGGATGAAATCACTTATCCAATTTCCGGAGACTGCGATTGATTTTAAATTGAATCTACTAAATTTATTTTATAGCTGATATTTGGCATTATTTCGATGAAATGACTTTTTGATATTCATCCCGCACTTTCTATACGCTAAATAAAAATCTGTTCTGTATATATTATTTATTGGATGGATTAAAATTAATTGAGACTGCCTTGCGCGAGCTTTCCATTCACCATTCGATTGCTCCGAAGCTTTGTACCGAAGACTCTTTAAAATTTTCAGTACAAACCTTTGATCCTCTTTTTCTATATCATGTGACCAAAACGCTCTTGTTGGAATGTTCCCATTTCGAGTTGAATACCCACAAAACATATACACATATATGTTTATACATACATCCCATCCAGGCTTTGGTGCTTTCTAATGCGTAGGCATTTGTTATATTAAAGCGATTGGTCAAAACACCCGGCATTCAAAGTTTTCCATGAAAAGAACTTTCACCCACGCGCATTTTCTTTCATTAACTTTAATACGAATTCGTGGGGATTCTTCCTTTTTACTCCACTCTCGGTATCTTCTTTCCTATTTCCTGCAGACATTTGATATAGGCCGTGGATATTGTCGTTTATTATATTTGACAGTCGCTGGTTCTTTTATTTTTATCAGAAAAAATGAATGTGAATTCCTGGAGGTGAGAGACAATAATACGTGTTAAACGTAAGCTTATTAATTTATATTATATTTTTCAATATTTTATTAGTAAGCTCTTTGTATATTTAGTACATATTATGTAATAATGGTGTTTATAGGATAAAAAATATGTGAATCCTTACAGGAAATCGGAAGTGAGAAAGCCGTTCACGTCAGCATTGGTGGATGTTTTATCCCCGTGACATTAGATAAATACTAACCATCTTGCTTACTACACAATTATACCTTGGAACAAACAACTTTATCTATCGGCTATAAATTTGATAAAAGATAAAATATTTAAATTTGATTCTGAAATATTTTCATATCCAGAAATGATTATAATTGTTTTAGAAAATGTTGTAGTTTTATCTATAAATATTATAATTTTGCTGATATGATCAATTTGCTAATGAAATACGGATTTAAATTTTGAGCCCACCCAAATGTAAATTTATTATTTGAAACAGTAACGAACCAAGTCTGTGTGGACATATCTAAATATGGGTCAGGGATTTTAAATCTTTTTGGCAACGCGCCAACGGAGTCGTTACGGGTTGCAACATGACCTGCATAAATAAATGAAAGTCGATTTCGTAAAAAAAAACCTTCTCAATTGATATATTTGTACGTAGCTCTAAATATTGGTTTATGTGTATTTATGGAATAAATATAAATAAATAAAATATCTAGAATAGTATGTGCGATACATAATATGGATATTGTATAATATACAATGTAATAACTTTGAGAGATAAAGGGCTCTATCCATACTTTGTAGTTAATTTGTGTGGCTTTGGTTATTAATGTATGTATATGATTTCCTATACACGGTGATGCTTTATGGATTTACCTACATATATGTATGTATGCGCACATCTGTTGAAATCTATTCAATCAAATAATATCAATTGGATTAAATTTTTGATTTTGATCCAAATTATTAGTTCATTTTTTGCTAGATCATATTAAAATGTTTGTTTTCAACGCTCTCGTATCTAACTTTGCAAATATGATGACGGACGATATTGACGGAGCTCTCACCACACGCTGGGGGAACCCAAAGATATAATCCATTCTGATAATTTCGAGATTAAAAAAGTTTGAGCTCGACCAAAAAACGGCACTCACACCCCCTGCGGGAGCCGTAATTTCGAATAATTTCTGTTAGTTGCGGCGTTAGCGGCGCCAATAAAAGGGCGTAAGTGGCGTCCCGGTGCAGCGTCGGTAACGAGCGCCATTAGGCGTCCAAATCACCGGGCCGTTACGGCGAATAAAATGCGTTATGATTAAAATTTCACCTTGAAGATGTACTCAACACTCACAATCGCTTTTATCGGCTTGTAAGTCGGCCCTGCAAATATGGCGTAAACAATTTTATTATCCTATTTCGGGCTTTTTTAATAAAAGTTTTATTCTGACATTCCTCTATATGTATACAAGCGCCTGCCTCCAACTTTATTTTAGCGGATCATTATTACTTCACGGCGATATCTTTTATTTAAATTCGATAAATGGAGAAAGATATTTTTAAGTGAATGTTAAGGCGGTTATATTATAAAAACCATATATTTTT